>JARLTB010000029.1:930000-1002500 GCA_030141615.1 Unio pictorum | reverse complement strand
TTCACAGCATTGGATACCTTCGTAAGATACTATGAAACAACATAGTACGACATTTAATAATTTTTTTTATACTAAGCACACAATTCTACAAAACCTACCTCTAACCTAGATAAGACAAAAATGATAAATAAATAAATTGTATGTCCCAAGTACGTTTTAGTCTTGTAACAAAATAAAAATAGTTATAGAAGCGGAGTTAATACGTTTATGCTAAATCAAGGATCATACTTGTTGTTATTCTATATATATGTATATATTGTCATGAACTAATTTGTAAGAAGAAGAAGACGAATTTATTATGGAATTATCATTATTATTTGATTTCCCTTTCCTTATAATCGTCTTGACCTAACAATGCTAGGACATGTGCTCATATATGTGTATTTACGGTAAAATCGAGTAGGGTGGCACGGAAGGGTATGTTCGAGGAGAACATTCTGAAATACTTCCGTCAGGACGTAGTGAAAACGCAATATCATGGTGTGTCCAAATAACGTGTGCACAGAAAGGCTTGCTAAAAATTGAACGAAGTTTGAATGCAGAGACAGGATCAATACTGAAAGATGTTGGTATGGTTAGTTCGAAGTTCGTGTTTACTTTGATGAGCTTAAAACCTGTCCATGTAACATGTAATCAAGGTCGAAGATAACCAGTGACATGAAGGTTTTCAATCATCAATGGTCCAGTAATGTTCCAATATGAATGACACAGACCAAGGTGAAGTATGTATACAATTACGCATTGAACTCCTGTAGTAATTTCAAGATGAAGCTTAGTTCGCGCATGGGACTGAGTAACCCATTTATAGACTTGGACAAGGGCAATTGCAAACGTCATAATTGAAACTGAAAAGATCAAATGATCCCAAATGAGTACATCAGAAACAGTAGTAAACCAATCAGGAACAATGGTTGTCGGAGCTATGGTATACTGGAAATGGACTGTAGATTCGGCTTTTGTCGCATGAACAAGTACGAGTGACGTCGACAATGTTCTGAATCGCCATATGAACCAGAATAGACACAGATAGACTAATTATAGTCATAACAGAAATGGATTCAAACCAGGAATCATCATCAACTGAAATTTCACCACTCAACATTGTTTATGCTAAGAAAGAAAATATTTTTTGATCGCTTTTAGCACGTGCTACTACATTTTTAAGACTTAAATCATTCTCCTTATCTGTAGCAAGGAATTGCGACATTTGGTGTTCATAGAGTTTAAATTCTGGTATAGAGATAGTCAAAGGATTGTCAAAGGATGTGTTACCTAAAATGGCTGCTAAATGGAGGAGATGTCTAGAATATGTGGCACGACTCGGTTCGTCATGAAACGGAAGTTACAAGTCTGATGTATATTATTCTTATCATCCTGGAATAGACTATTGATACACTCAGGTTGAGACAAGGGTTTGAATGTAGGGCGGATATTACAATGTAAAACGTCCTTACCGGTGCATTGATTTAGGGTCGATAACGCTAGTGTTGTGTAAAATTGGTGGTCATCAGATACAAGCATTATGTCTGGTAAATCAAGTAATTGCGTAACATGTGTAGATGAAGCGTTAATTGGGACCGGAAATGATTGAATTCGATACATTTCGAATGGTCGTCGGCGAGATGAGGTTGGAATTTGCAGGCAATATATAGGTCGCGGTCTTTACGCGTTGCTATGAATGACCCAAATTGATAATAATAACGCGGATCTTTCGGTGTTACTGAATAGCCTGGATAATCAGTAGATATCATAGTTTACATGAAGTGGAATCAGTATCGGAGGCAACTTTCCTGCTGCCAATTCCGCAGTTTATATTTGTAATTTTTCTAACTCATGCCTAGTTTGCTGGGAGTCTAACATTTGCGAGGCAGTTAGTTTTTCTGCTTTCTGATATTGTAGGCGTATGTTTTCTTCATTTTCAATCATTGTATTTTCTAGTAAAATAATCCTTTTCTACTTTTGACCAATAGCTGATAATATATTTTTAAAGCGAGTGTCGACTTGTGAAATATAGGAGGAAAAATCATCTCCATGTAGGGCAAGAGCACTGAGCATTTTATTATTCTGTCTTGTCAGCATATTTATGTGACTTGCTAATGTGGCAACGTCTACTGTTGTGGCTAAACCGAATAGGTTTTTACCTATTTCACCAACGAAGGGCAAAATAGCTCTTGTTGACAAATTTGAAGATTGAAAAACACTTTCCCGCATCAAGTCATTAATTAATGAGATTGTTTCGTTAAACTGTGCATTCATTGTAAGACGTATTGCATTTAGTTGTTGAAGTAGTTGATTTCTGTAGCTACATTTTACATCTTGAAGACAATACTCTATAGGATCGACAGAAATGTTTTCTGGAAGTTGTATTTGAAACCTGTGTATCCATTTATCGGCTGAACAATATACTGGTGAGAGAGACTGGAAGATAACTCCATAGTTTAATCTTTGCTCATCTATAGCAGACCCTGGATTCAGAGTTTTGATATCACAGAAGCCTTTATCCACATCATCTTGCCGCTTTGTTATCAGTTTACAGTACAAGATTTACCATATCTAAAACTAAATATCTCCAAACCTGTATATATATATATATATATATATATATATATATATATATATATATATATATATATATATATATATATATATATATGTATGTATGTATGTATATATATCTATACATATATATATATATATATATATATATATATATATATATATATATATATATATATATATATATGTATGTATATATATGTATATATATATGTATATGTATATATATATATATATATATGTAGTTATATATATATATATATATATATATATATATATATATATATATATTAGATGTTATTGCATAAACATGTCAAAGTATAGCGCAATGTAGAATCAAAGGGATGTCCGAATGAAACCATGATCAATGTGATTCCGATGCTTGAATTGATTAGGACATGATTATTGCTGTTACTGGAGTGTGCTTTGAAAGTTCATTAACAACTTAAGACAGTAGTTTCAATCATCTCCTATTTGATTGTGTATTTTACTATATCGGCATTTTCATAAACTGAAATGGCAATGTTCTCAATGCCCTCATATTCATTTATTGTTGTATTGAAATACAGTTCTTCCATGCAATCTAAGGCAAAACTTTGGTAGTTCCAGTGGAACTTGTTGACGAAGAAATCATATGTTGCTCTCAGAAACGGGAGATCACCAATTCCTAATATACATATGCCACGAAGAATCTTTCCATGACAACCAGTTCCAGTCCGCCGTGTCCATACTTTAAATCTGCTGAAATACCTGATTTCATGAGACGGTTTTGATCCTACAATATGCAAAGTAAAAACAAAATTGAACAAAACCAAAAAGAGTTTTTACTACGAATAACTTATTATACTCCTCTCTGCATTATGTTAAATTGCTGTATATTTTTTGCAGAAATTGAGCTCGATTGAAAGGAAACCCAAAAATACGAATTTACACCAATAATAATATTTACCTGGAAATTGAGCAGCATGATATCGTTTGAAGGTTGAAATATTTTAAATATACGATCTCCTTTAAATTTGTATGCTCAAAACGTTTGGGAACATGGATCTTTCCCAACAAACTAGGAGCGAGAGGTTGGTTTATTCATTGAACTGCGCATTAAGTATTTTGTTCAAGTCATGAATATTGTGCCTTTAGTGAAGTAGCTAATTAAGAAATCGTCCAAAACTCAAATGATATTTAACACGACAGCGTTTGGAATTAGTAAATCATTTCTCTAATAAGTCTATTCCGGTTGGTAGAAGTATGTTTGAAAATGTAACCGATTTACCATTGTATTGACCTCTAACCCCAAACTGGGGATTATGGTTCAAGGTAGGGAAAAACGTTTCATCTGGAACTTTGGTTTTTTTGGTCCAGTTGTAGAACTCTTGTGCTGTGCGATTATTAATCAGGAAATCGACGAAGTCTCTATTTGCTACAATGTGGACACTTCCTTTAAAAGGACGAATATTGTATGGCGGTTTTCCTGCATCTTTCCATCGTGTGTGCCATCTTCTACAAAATAAAAACTAAGCTAGAATTATTTCAAAACACGAGAAGTCCTAGCAAATAGCATATATTTAGGATACGAGATATCAATCCATCCATGATTAATTACCAAATATATATTATCAGCTTGATTTGTATAGCAACCCAAATTGTTATATAAAAAGTCGAATCGTTTTATTTGCAGTAAACATAAACATAAAAGTATATATTCATGAGTAACATTATTTCCCAGGTCTGAAAATAATACTGCAGTAAATAAGCAGATGTTAAAAACGGCAGGAAATTAATAAATGCATAATAACAAAAATGAACGAAAGAATACATTTAATTATTCCACCTAAATCGCATCAGCTTTCAGGTGAAACAATCATAAATCTATTTATACCTCAGGGAATTTATGCATTAAGGTCTCAAATACTTGTCATACAAGACAGATCATTCATTTAAAGGTTGTATATGAAATGATACGAGTCATACAAGACACATCATTTATTTAAAGGTTGGATATGAAATGATACGAGTCATACAAGACAGATCATTCATTTGAAGGTTGTATATGAAATGATACGAGTCATACAAGACAGATCATTCATTTGAAGATTGTATATGAAATGATACGAGTCATACAAGAAACATCATTCATTTGAAGGCTGTATATGAAATGATACGAGTCATACAAGACACATCATTCATTTAAAGGTTGTGTCTGAAATGATACGAGTCATACAATACAGATCGTTCATTTAAAAGTTGTATCTGAAATGATACGAGTCATACAAGACAGATCATTCATATGAAGGTTGTATCTGAAATGATACGAGCCATACAATACATATCGTTGATTTAAAAGTTGTATCTGAAATGATACGAGTCATACAAGACAGATCATTCATTTGAAGGTTGTATCTGAAATGATACCGGTACAACTAGTGCTGAAATTGTCCTTACCTGGCTAATATTTTGTAAGTTATGAAACAAACGTTTAATCTTAAAGTAACGTAAGAATAAACAATCTTTAATAATGAAAATGTAATGCGCATTTTGTAAAGTAAGTTACAAAACGGCTTTTACAGAGTAGTAGGAAATGAATCAGACACAGTATCGCAAATATCATGAACGTGCTTTCTCATTCAGTGAACATTGATTTTCGTTTTGTTTTTGTTTTCTTTTTTCTTCTTTCATTTCAACGCTGCTATTTGCATCACTGCAAAACTGTCATAAAATGTATATTTTTATAACAAGATTATATATTCTAATTCGACGGAATGGAAATTCACACTGTAGTAAAAGAAAAACCCGAATAATAAATCATTATGAATTCACGATACAGCAGTGTAATCGTCTATTCCGAAGTTGTGCCGAAGGAACTGCTCACGACTAACATTTTTTTGTTGTTTTTTACGGTTTAACGCCAATTTTCAGCACAATATAGACTATACATGGCGGCCAGTATTATTGGTGGAGGAAGAACCCGGACAAACCCCGGAAAGAACCACCGACCCACGAGAAGCTACTGGCAAGCTTTCTCTCATAACTACATTTACTGAATCTTAAACTCGAACACACGCAGACAGAGGTGAGATAGCAGTGGTCCGTAACGGACAGCGCTTTAGACCACTCGGCCACTCGGGGCCCCTCACGACTAATATAGATAGGTGCGTGAATACCTGTGTAATTTTAATTTTTTTTCCACTCATAACTTAAGTGATTTTCTTCGCTAGAAAAGGGATTGATGATCAAGTACGAAATACAGTGCCAGTGGACATACAGAAGTTTATGTTGAACCTGAATAACGAGTTGTCGTAAAATCATGAAATCTGCATTTGTGTGAGCATTCATGCAGATCTCTATAACGCTCTTTTAATGACACTGTATCTAATAGGATCCTTACGAGAAACCAATTAGGAGGGCGACAATACTTTTCAGTACTGTACTTTGGTAGAATTCCTGTACTAAAACTGTAAATCGAATAAGAATATTGTCTATTTAACCCGATTATCGTGGTAATTGTTAAATTTTGTTTAAATATAAATTACTTCTTATCTTCTAATCAGTTCGTCGGAATCATATCAACACTCGTTTCCTGTATCGTCGTTATAAACTGAATATGAATCAGTGAGACAAAATGTGTTTGTCGTGAAAGTCATACATCACCAGAATACGACGAGTTTAAGAATGAAACCATAACTGCTTTCCTGTATATATCACAGATTGGTTAAGAATAAAATAGCAACAACAAGATTTACCTATCCGTACTGCCAAATATATCGTTGGCTCCATCGTACACAGAAAGTATCTTGACTAGCTCGTAGTTTGTCCTCAGTGGAAATTCCTGCCCAGTGAGGTTGATGAAGTATTTCCATGATTTGTGCTTTTGTAGCAATTCTGTCATGCAAGACAATTCTGCATCTAAAACGGAAATTGTGCCCCATTGGACAGAATGTAATTTCGATGCAATGAATACATTTTCAAAACAAGATGCAATGCATTTCATTGCTTCTTTCACGCCGCGTACAGCTTTTTGGTCTAAGTGTACACAATATATATTCTGAGGTCTGTATATCGCTCGAAGGAGTCTCTCTGCTTGGTAAACATCCTTATACATGACTATGCTGAAAGCAAGCGAGAACGATTCTTCAACATAATTTAGTGGAGTTGTGATGTATCTCCGTATAATTCGAAAAGAGCTGCAGTTTTTGGTCATACTGATATACTCCTCGTCTTTTATATCTTTATGAGATGAGTTTGCCATGAGTTTATAAGTCGTGTTCATCTCGAGCGGATCTCGATCGAATAATTTTTTACAGCTGACTGTTGCTGTCATATGGAGAACGTTCTCGGATCTGAATGCTAGTCGTGCTCTTCATGAATTCAAAATTGAGAGGATCGGTTACGAATAAGTAGATGTATAAACCACCGTACACAATGAAAGATGTCAACATTGTAGCAATAAGACCAAAATAAACTCTCTTCAAATTCATCTTTAAAATTCACATGCTTTCCGTCTGCAGAATCATGAAATCTGAAATAGAAACAATGGAATAGGGATGATCAAGTAGTTTTATTCTTATTTACAACATACAACGTGCAAAGATTTGAATTCATTGTGGGATTATACTTTGAATGAAAGTAGATCAGATTTCAGTTTGCAATGCTTGTTGAATATTTCAGAAATATACATATATAGATAGAAACATATACATATATATTCATGCATACATTTATATACATATATATAGATACAGATATATACTTATATATATAAACATATACACATATACACATATATACATATACATAAATACACACACATACATAGATAGACAGATAGATACATGTATATATATATATATATATATATATATATATATAGATACATATAGACACACACACACACACACACATATATATATATATATATATATATATATATATATATATATATATTTATGTATATATATATATATATATATATATATATATATATATATATATATATATATATATATATATATATATTTGGCATTGATACATATCATATTGACAATGCTGATTGTTTTGACTATTTGCTTCCTGATTTGGTTGGATATATACATATATATCAGGGTGTTCAAATCACGTTGGATACAACGATAGGACATCAGGAGTCTTTAATGGGACAATATTGACGTTATGGAACTGAATCATAATAATTAGTTAATATAAATGAAACGTTGACTATATTGATGAAACCAATGGTTTTGAATGATTCAATCACAATACTTAAATGAAAGCAATGGTTTTGAATAATTCAATCATAATATTTAAACGAAATCAATGGGCGAGAGAGAACGCAATCACAATAGTTTATTTCATATAGATAAAACCAAATGGCTTGAAAAACTCAATCACAATAATTATGTCATATAGATGAAACCAATAGGCTTGAAGAACTCCATCACAATACTTATTTCATATAGATGAATCCAATGGGCTTGAAGAACTTGATCACAATACATATTTCAATAAACGAAACCAATGGGCTTGAAGAACTTAATCAAAATACGTAATATAAATGATACCAATGGGATTTAAGAACTTAATTACAATACTTAGTTCATATAGATGAAACCAATGGGCTTGAAAAAATTAATCAAAATACTTAATTAATGAATGGTTGGATTTAAAGTTAAAACGGCCACTAGGTTCATATGTTCACTATTTTGCAATGCCATTTAATATGGCAGTGTGTTAATTGTCCCGTGGGGAAAGAATGGTGCCACATCCCCACGGGCATTTATGCGCACTGAGTGCGCTATTAAATTTGGTCGTAATATCATACCCCTAATAAGTTGCTAATGATATGAATGTAAGACCTGGATGAGTGGGAATAGACCCAACACACACTCAACCCTATCAACCAATCGGAGGTGAGGTACTAGGGGTGCAACGGCACCAAATAATGACGAGAGAAAAATAGTTTTCTCCTATCGTCATGTTGATGCAGTCTGGTCACGGAAAAGGAGGAAAAAGTCCCAGAAAGCTAGCACATGGATGTTGACAGCCTTGAAACGCCCTACCCATACTTATTTCGAATTCATTCCAGTTATACTAATGGACAAAAAAGTACCAACATTGTGTAAGCCACCTGTGCAATTGAATCAAACGTTAGAGTCGTAGAATTTTTTTTTAACATCCCCTTTTCTAGTACAAAAGTGTACATACTATAAGTCCCTAACAAATTTGTTTAAATAATATGTCTATGCGACATATAAAAGTGTAGGCACTGTTTGGTGAAAAAGTTTGTTAATTTTGAGCGGTGTTCAAAATTGATCAAGTCTGGTTTCGTAATAGAGAGTGTTCGAAGAGGGTTCTCGTAACCAAAAGAGAAACCCTATTATTCAAGCAAGTGAAAGGCAAATGTGAAAATTATTCGCATCTTGCTCCGCAGGCAGACTTCTCGGGGTGCAGTCCGTTTTTCTATGCAATCCTAAATGGCACTATTTATCTGCTGACAGTTCTCTCTCACCGTAGCCACGTGAAGACTGGTCCTGCCTGCTCCTTGTTCGCTGCCTGAATCGAATGAATACGACAATACTAAATACAGATGAAGCCACTGGTTTTGAAAAATTCAATCACAATACTTAAATGAAGCCTATGGCCTTGAAGAACTCAATCACAATAGTTATTTCATATAGATAAAACTAACAGGCTTCAATAACTTAATCACAATAATTATTTCATATAGATGAAACCAATGGGCTTGAAGAACTTAATCACAATACTTGATACAGATGAAACCAATGATTTTGAAGAACTCAATCACCATACTTATTTCATATGGATGAAACCGATATAATAAGAAAATATAAGATAAGAATTCTTTATTTCAGACTACAATGCTCATACCCTTAAATTAAAAAATTAAAGTTTTATAAAAAAATATTAAAAAATACATTTTAAACACAAAAGTAAATATATATATATATATATATATATATATATATATATATATATATATATATATAGCAACATCTACAACTATTAACTGCGTCATGCATTATTAATTATGAAAAATTAAATGTCACATTTAAAGAGTAATTTGCTCCATCTACTAATAATATGAGAATTTACATGAATGTCATAGTTCCAAAGAGATTTCAAAATACAGTTCTTACTATTAGATATTCTTGTCAACATTGAGAATACACACTTTATCATCATTTCATCAAAACTAAATACATTATAGATAACAAACATGTTGTAGGCACTGTTCCACCTTGGAGAACCTAATAGAAAACGAAGACTTTTATTATGCCAATAACTAGTTTTCTTTTCATACATTCACTAAAGTTTGTCCACAGAGGAGCGCAAAACCTGGCGCAGCAATAAGATTTGAATTATCTAATTTTGATAAGCAATGAACAATTCTTGAATTTACGCAGAAGCATGTTTGTTCGAGTACACAGAGATCGGTAATATCTCATCACATCTTCATTATCCGACCGATTGGATTTAAAAATATGACTCAAATACATATAAGTGATGACATAGATAACAGCTTTGCCGTTGAGATATACAAGGGGATGAGATGATAATTTGAAATAAGCTGTCGGAAAGACCATGCATACTGATTTTTTTTTGTATTATACATTATATCATTCTCAAATGCGTACTGTTCGCATATCTTTAATAATTTCCTTAAACCTGCTATAGAAGGACTTATCAATGACATATCATCAGCAAAACTGAAATTGTTAAGAAAAAACACATTTGGTGGCAGACGTAACCCTACGTTACACTGACTGAGCTTAAGATTTAACTCGTATAGGGGACAGAATTCTCCCCTGCCTCACCCCATCGGTTACATTGAAAGCGCTGGATATTACACTTCCCCATCGCACATAATACAACTGTTTCCGATACCAGTTAACTAAAGTATGAACTATGTAGACAGGTATTTTAATATAAATCAACTTTTTAAGAGTGTCCAGTGATTGACCCTATCAAATGCCTTGCTAGCGTTTAAAAAAACATGCAAACACTGGGCTGCCATGTTCTACATAATAGCTGACTGTATCCTTAAAAGCATATATGCATAAATCGGTTGAATGCTGCTTTTTAAAGCCAAACTAGTTATCAGAGATTTTAACTTCACATCTATGCAGAATGATGCATTCAAATATTTTTGAAATAATAGTCGTAAGAGCTATAGGTCTGTAGTTATTTTTGTCCGCTATGTTACCAATTTTGCTTTTTAGTAGCTATATAATTTCTTAAATTTAATGAATTATAAGGATCTTTTATGTTAGCGTACAATCACGTGTAACAGTTTTCTCTCTTTGATCCAATAATGAATAGAAAGGTTCAAACATATTATCGGACACACGACGCGTACATACATACAATATTATCATGCCCCACATAAACTGCATTAAATGTCTGACTGAAATGGTTTGTTAATATTCGGATGCAACTTTGTTAATACAAACTGTACTACCAACAGGTTCCCTAACTCAAACTTAGAATGTACCTGACAATTCCAATGGTTCCAGCAGAGGGACATCTGTTATTGGATGTACATATGATTTCCACTTACTACTTGTAGGTTTCCGCAACCCAGCATATGCCGTGGAATGTACATGACGATTCCAGCCATAACCTACAGGTTCTCACAGCCTCATGTATGATTTACGATATAACCGCTCCGGTGGCCTTGTGGTTAGAGCGTCTGCCACGGACGCGTAAAGTCGTGGGTTCCATCCCCGGCCGAGTCATGCCAACGACTTACAAAAAATGGTACTAACAGCTGCCTCGCTTGGCGCTCAACATTAAGAGGTTAGTGTTAGGACTGGTCGGCCTGGTGTCAGGATAATGTGACTGGGTGGGGTCATCATGCTACATGTCTGCGGTATGATGCCCCAGTGCTAGACATCACTATAAACTGCTTAACTGCAGACATCGTAGTGATAATACTGAAACATTGTTAAGGCTACGCTCCAAATCATAATTACACTGTGATTCACACACAAATGACGATAAGATCAAGTCCATACCGAATGAAGGCTAAGACTGAACAGCTTTGGGTGTGACCGTAAGGAGTTCATAAAATTATCCTCCGTGTAAACATTAATCGGCATTGAATTCCGTGTTAAAACAAGCAAATACAGAGAGAGAGAGAGAGAGAGAGAGAGAGAGAGAGAGAGAGAGAGAGAGAGAGCATGTTGAAATGTATGACAAATTATTTACCTTTTGGAAAATGTTTCATGGTGTAATTCCAAGTTTTCAGTACAGGGTCCTTTTATCGAACATTCTACAGTTGTTTAGGCGCACATAATCTGAGAAAAAATATTTAAATGAGTGGTGCGTGTTTTGTTTGTTTTCTTATGAATAGAAAACGCTTGTAGCTGAAGAAACATGTAAACGAATCTGCCTTGTTAACACGTGATGTACCATGGCTTTACCATGCGTCGGGTAATGTTGGCACTGGATTTAGTTCACCCTTTGCATATGAATAAAAGTTAATGAAATCAAAGCAGCGATAACTAGGTATCTTCTAATTGACCAATATTTATCTTGATATTTCTCGTATACCATTATATGTCTAATACTGCAGAATTAAAACAGCGTTATAACTCGCGAGGTAGCTGGGTTGTGTAAAATCCAAAATATGTTATTAGCCAAATAACCCAAGCGACATAAACACGAAACGTACTTGGATGCTTAAGTTTTATATTATTGCTGTTGCTTTATCAAATTTACAATGCAACACTTCAGAACACAATTATGCATATTTTAAAGGGTTTTTGGAGTTATTATTATTTCCCTCCTAACTATGCTGGCATTTCCCTTCAGTCTTTTATAACCATTGACGAGTCGTTGACAAATGAGCGAAATACACACACACACACACACACACACACACACACACACACACACAAGTCTTAACATATCATATATAAAAAAAACGAATTCGTACTGAAATGCTTTCTAAAATTGCACGATATAGAGAATATTGTACTAAAAGGTGCTCTGTATAAAATCTCCATGCATTCTGCGTCATATGTTGAATCATGGACTTTACTTCGAATGTCTTCTTTTTCTTAGAACATTAGATATGTTTTTGGTAAGCAAGGCAAATTATATTGCGACATTAACAATATCTTGATGTTTTTAGATGGAAATAATTTGAGTTATCAATTCAAGATGACACACAAGAGATATGATATTGAATATAATTAGGATTGTGTGGTCTGGTTAATTGAGGGCATATACCATATTCGCGGCACTAAAGGATCATAGTTTAAAATACATCATTATGAACAGTTTCAATATCTTCTGTTCTGTATATGTAAATTACCTATGGTCGATGGTTGTAGACTGTAATAATCATTTCATAAAAAAAACAATATAAAGTTAATTTTGTTCATGATTGTAGAATACCCTTTAAGATAAGTTTTGTAAACTTGAATTTGAGTTCATGACTTTGGTTTCCCCCCGTTGGAAATTATTGTTTACCTGATGATTGTCATATTATTTACTACAATTTAAGTAAAATACCTGATCATATTTTGTGTGCTGAAAAATGGCGTTAAACCCTACAACAACAACAATCAGTTCTTTAACAGTTTTGAGTTTTAAACACTCCTTACTAAAATTAGCACGTGACACTTTGTTTCAAACACATACAGGTCCAGAAAATGCCACGGCTTATATCCTTTTCTCTGCACAGAAACTGACATCCGGGTTTCACCTAATTAGACAAATATAGGTTTGGTGATGAGCACTCAGAAGTTTTATGTTACTGAGTTCTTAAATTCATGGTGTCTGCATAGGCTTACTATGGAACTGAATTAGTACCGTGTGTGTGTGTATGTGTGTGTGTGTGTGTGTGTGTGGATTTTTAACGGAGCTTTAACGCTGGTTCAGTCATATCGCTACGACGTCTGAAGTGTCACAGTTCACAGTGATGTGTAGCACTTGGCATTATGCCACAGACTTGTAAGATGATTTCCCACCCAGTCACATGATCATATTTATGCCGACCTGTCCTTATACTAGCCTCTTAATACTTAGCACCATGTGAGGCGTCTGTTAATACATGTGACGAGTGGCGGGGTTTGTTATGCCATCACTGTGGAAGTTGTGTTATTATGGTTGAGATGGGGTGCTCCCAATATTTCTTTTTTATATTACTATAAAAGTCCCACACATGCTGGATTGTTTTAGGAACTGAAACTAGTGATACAGAGAGGTAAAGCTCCGAGCCCCCAATCATCTATGCATACAGTTAAAGTAATGAATACTCAAAAAGGTGATATTCAAATAAATAACAATTTAATAAAATTCAGTAGTCAAATGATAATAATTCCACACTCTTCTTCCTCTCGATCACGTGATAGCTTATTGCATCATTTGATTTATCGTGTGAGATAGCTTCTCCACCTGTCCTTGTTTTCTACTCATCTGTATATCTCCTATCCCGCCAATTCCTTCTTTCCTTCCGACTTCCTCCCTAGCCCATCTTCCTTGACTGATCGTTCTTTTGTCAACAACAAAGTTTATTTGTGATGATAACTTAGGAAAGATTAGATGACAATATTTGTAAAACTACTTGGCAGAGATGGACTAAACTGGGGTCATTGTGAAGAATTAAATGTACTACAACAACTCCAAGCATTAGTAGTAATAACAGCAACAATAATAATAACGATGTATATATAGGGCACTACAAAAACTCCTAAGCAATACTACTAGTATAACAGCAACAATGCTAACAGTAATAATGTTTATACAAGGTAATACAACAACTCCAAGAGTAGTACTATGGGACGATCTGGGCCCAATGGGAAATCCAGTGAAAAACAGCTTGGGACCTTCTTGGAACAAAAGTCGTGGGACCTTCTAGGCCCAAAAGTCGTGGGAACTTCTAGACCCAATAAAACTGAACATGGGAATATTATTTGGGACCATCGGGCCCCAAGGGAAATTAAACATGGTGGGTCTGTATAGCAACAAGGGAAATTGAACATGGGAAATATTATTTGCCTTTGTATTTAGGACTGTCTAGCGACAAGGGGAAAATGGAGGCAAAGAAAGCTAATATCTTTTTGAGGCATATGAGTGAACCGGAAAAGGACCGTTATGTGTAATGTTAACAGAATCTTGTTAACAAAGTGGACATCTCTCAGATCTTCTTCTCTTCCTTAATCTTCTTCTCACTGTTAGACCATAGACGAGAACTCTCTTTAAACAACCTTGCCTCTCCACATATATCCTTCTCTTCCAAAAGGCTGTATCACTCATATGAGTGATAGTCCACGATGATCTGACATACATGGGTAAGTCAGTACGGAATAGCATGGTAGAAACAAGGGTAGAAGATTCAACGTTGGTCACCATCTTGTGATGAGAAATAGGTGAAGCGAATACCGTGAACTGCGGTTATTTATAGGAGAAGAGCGGATTGAAACGGATTGAGTGTATTCACCAATCCAAACGTGCGTTACAAAAGGCAGTCACAGTCATCCAATCGGAAGATATCAGTCTGTGACGTCACCTTCCCTATATATAGGTACTAGCGTCTGTGCGCAGTCAATCGTTGCGACATAGTTGTCAATGATGTCGGACACTAAGAAAACGATGAATTAGGGTGAGCCAGTAGTAGAGACAGCAAGTAATGGGACAGCAGTGACTACCAAAGTCATGAAAAATCTACATCCAGAAGTAATTGATTTTAATTGGGATATTGTGGATTTCCTAACATCACAAGAATTTATTCTGGAACCTTCGTTACTTTCTGCTTCTTCTTGTGTGTACACGTCAATGATTTTAAGCAGAGACAAAAAGAAGACATGGAGCGATTTTTACAACAACAGAAAGTAGAAGAACATGCTTTTCTTATTCAACAGCGGAAAGAAGAAGTAAGAATGAAACACCAGGAAGAAACAGTAGCAACAACAGAGAATAAAGAAGACCAAGTACAGAAAGAGAATAGTGAAAATCAAACGGTCACGACGGTTACGTTTAGATATTTTAACAGAGTTAAGGAGTCTGAAACAAATGTATCAGACTTCTTTATCACGACGGAAGAGAAAAAGACCTTCTCGAGCTAAACAACCCAATCTAACTGTGACTACGTCTGCCATACCACCGTTAGTGATTTCTATCAAATCATTGACAGGAACCACCAGTCCCGAAGTAGGCCTTGGCCGTGGCAAAAGCTTAAGACAGCTAAAGATGGTTACCTCCCCTTTCTGAGTTTGTTTTGTTTTAAACAAATAAAACTCCAACGGTCCTGTTCAGGGCCACTCAAATTATTTCGCAAATAAATACTATTTCAATTGCCTAATTCAATGAAAACTCAAAAGTCCTTTTTTTAAACCCATGATGTACGTGTGAGTGAATGAATGTGTGAGTGTAGGCTCTTATTCTATAAAATCAAAACCAAGAGACACTTACGTTTTTTCTCTCTGGTGTATTCTGTTACAAACGTTACAATCCAATATCACATCATAACATAACACAATAACACTTTCGAAAGTTAATAGGTGTCTTCTGTTCACTCTTTCTGTAACTTTAATTTCTTTCCTGTCACATGCTTTTTTCTTCCTCTTCACTTTCGTTTCGTCTTCTTTTCTTGTCTTTGTGAACGTGTCGGGGTTCTTCCTTGGGGGAGGGTACCTCTTCCTCCTCCTCCTCATGTTCAGAATTCCCTTCCCCCTATTCCTTCTGCTCCTGTTGTTTCTTAGGGCAGTTTGGAGACCAACGTCCGTTCTCTTTATATTGATTAAAGGTATCTTGACTTTTGTCTCTATTTGTACCTTTTCTCTCACGATCTAGACATTCTGTAGCCCAATGTCCTTTCTTCTTACAGATATAGCAAGTATCTTGACTTTTATCTCGAAAGGAGGGAGAGTAGTCTGTCGGGTTGTCTGAAGAAAACTTTCCTATGACACCACGTAAAGCTCTGATGAGAAGTTCATCTTGTGTAGGTTCTTCCATTGCTCTGGTCAATGTGAGAATAAAATGAATACTGAAAGGTTAGACACTGACCTTTTATATATGCACGGATTGGACATGAATATATAGGGTTATGGTCTTTAAAATGTAGTCATTTGACGTTATGAAGACAAGATGAAAAGATCGCATCATGATGTCGAGAAAGGAGAAGACAGTAAGAGACAGATACGTAATGTATCGCCTAGCACAGTAGCTGAAGTCTTGGCTCATATTCATGCCAGTGATTTTGAAGATGACATTAGTGAGCCTGAATCCACACCCAGACAATCGACGTCCAAGCAAAGTTCACCACTCTTAGTAAACCCTGAAAATTACTATCACATTCCAGAGACGGAAAAGCGTTCCTCTCAAAAATTTAGAACAACAGCTTACACGAATACAGTAAAGTTTAAAGATTTCAAGTCCAATGTACCTTTGGAGAATACAGAAGGGTTCATTACCGAGGTGTGAGATTCTGTGTTAACTGCACTGAAACAGCAATGTCAAGCCAAAGAAGACGATCGCTTGAGACTTTCTATTCATCACAATAATTTGAAGTCTCCTGTTTGAATCGAGTTTAGTAGCCCGTCACAAAGTCATCGACAAAATTCAACATATGCAACAATCCAAGGACAAGTTTCACATCACCGATGGAAAAACCACACTGTTCATGACTCACGTGTCTCTTCCTCAGGGGACCGGACAAATACAAAAAAGTAATATTGGTGGACAGCCTTCGCAACACCAAACTAAGCCTCGTCAGAATTAACAATCATCAAGACCAGATGTGTTTAGCCCGTGCTGTCGTCGTGGGACGAACGTATGCCAACAAGAACGACACGATAGAATGGAAAAGAGCCTGGAAAAGTATTTGACGATCGAACCGAGTCAAACAACGAAGTGAAGCAGAACTCCTGGTACAGCAAGCGGGGATATACCAAAGACAGCCGCTACGGTATTTCAGAAATGTAAAAATTACAGGGTGCCTTGGCTCCACATTACACCTTGAAAGTACACCCTCAAGAAGTGCGCGGTCCTCTTTTGTTTCGATACAACGATTTCAAAGACGGAAAATACATTCACGTATATCATCACCATGGTCATTTTGATACCATTATCAATATCACTGGATTCCTGGGATACGGTTACTACTGTGAAAAATGTGACTATGGTTATAACAATCGAGAACAACACAAGCATTGTGGATCGAAATGTGAGTGATGTTCGGCCTCTCAACCTTGTATGGACAAAGTACAAGTACGAGTTCATTGCCCTGTTTGTCAGCGCACTTTTGTCAGTCTTACCTGTTACCAACAGCATTTGAAGATGCAAGGTTCACGGCAGAAAAGTACTTGTCAGCTTCTGAGATTGTGCCATACGTGTGGACAAGGCATACGTAGCAGTAATGCCAAGTTTCACGTTTGTTGAGGGAAGAAACGATGTTACATTTGTCACCAAATCGTGGATATGGAGCACGAATGCTTCATTAAAAAATACCGACCCCGACCAGAGGATACCCGGAAGAAAGGTAATTTTATCTTTTTTGATTTCGAATGCATGCAAGAGACTGGTATTCACATTCCTAATTTCTGCGTGGCTCACCGTGCGTGCGAGAAGTGCATCCAAGAACCCATCTTTAGTCATTGCCCTCACTGCAGCAAGATTCCTGGAGGATGTGAAAAAATCTTTCGAGGGTCAAACACGCTAGCCGATTTTGCCCAATGGATCCTAAACCCCATCGACGAAACGAGGAGTCCAGAAGACATCGAACGTTACGGAAATTGTCATCGCCATGCCACGGTAATGGCTCAAAATTTCTCGGGATACGATGGGCAATTTCTGCTCAGATACTATACGGCACAAAGAACCGAACGTCCTCAAGTGACTTTGAACGGAGCCAAAATAATTTCTATGCAACTAGGACAAGTACAGTTTAAAGAGTCGATGTGTTACTTTGCCATATCTTTGAGTCGCATGCCTAAAACGTTTGGAGTGACAGAAATGGCCAAAGGTTTTTTTCCACACTTTTTCAATACCGAAGCCAATCAACATACCGTTCTACCCCATTTGCCTGAGGCTGACGACTACGACCCCGATAACATGCGCACCGAACAACAAGAAGCTTTCCGTGCTTGGTACCAGACTCACGCCTCGTACCCCTTTGACTTTCAAGAAGAAATGTTAAAGTACTGTCGATCTGACGTGGACATTTTACGACGTTGCTGTGGAAAATTTCGAGAATTGTTCATGGAACACGGAGAGATCGATCCTTTGAAAGAAACTTGTACCATCGACAAAGAGTGTTCCTTAGTGTACCGAAAACGCTTCATGCCTGAAAATACTCTAGCTGTCATCAGTCCTCAAGCGACGAATTATGTCAATCGTCAATACTCTGTCAAAGCCCTACGTTGGCTACCTTACTTGTGCAAGGAAGACAAATGGATCCGACACGCTCACAACGAAGGAGGCGAAAAGACCATCGGAACGTATTCGGTGCATAGAAAACCCTCAGATCGTGTACGAGTTTAACGGATGCTTTTTTCACGGATGTTCCATGTGCTACCCTCAACGTGACACCAAAAATCTGTTGTTACAACGGACCATGGAAGACTTGTACCAGACAACTTTTCAGCGACGTTTGAAGTTAGAACAGCAATGATACCAGGTAGTGGAAATGTGGGAGTACGATCAGCGTTTGAAAACCAATCCCGAGTTTAAACGTAGAAAGTTACAAGTTGGTGGATCCCCTTAACCCCCGGGACAGTTTGTACGGAGGACGAATGAATGCCACCTGTTTGCTGTACCAAGTGAACGAAGAGAAGAGAGAAGAAATCAAATATTTGGACGTGTGTTCGCTGTATCCTTACGTGTGAAAATATTGTCACTTTCCCGTAGGACACCCCCAATTGATGAAAGAGCACATTGACCTGGACCACATTCGACAGGACGAAGGATTGATCAAGTGCAAAGTCTTGCCTCCTACGGACTTGTACCATTCCGTTTTACCTCGCCATTGCCAAAGGAAACTGACGTTTCCTTTGTGTCGAACTTGTGCCGAAACGTGCAACCAAGACCAACCTTGTCAGCACACCCAGAAAGAACGCGCCTTGACAGGAACGTGGAATAGTGTGAAATTGTTTAAAGTTTAAAGTACGAAATTTACCACTTTCCCAAGACACTACAATACCGCAAGGGCGACGAGACACATAAAGGTATCTGTGCAGACTAAGTGGATGCCTTTTTAAAACTAAAACAAGAAGTTAGCGCCTATCCTTCCTGGTGTCACACTCCCGAAGACCAAAAGATATTCAAAGAAAAATATTGGGAGCAGGAAGGCATCACTTTAGACCACATCGAGAAAAACGAAGGAAGGCGATCGTTTGCCAAAGTGATGTTAACTTGCTTGTGGGGTAAAATGGCACAACGACCGTCTTTACCCAAGACGGAATATTTGTCCGAACCTTTTCGTTATTTCCAGATGATTCACGACAAAACCAAATACATCAAATTGCGAAGAAGAATTAGACTTTGTAGAAGCCGACAAATTTGGAAATGTCATCAATGCGGATTACTTGACAGCCCACGCTCGCTTAAAATTGTAGGAAGTGTTAGAAATGTTAGGAGATCGTGTGTTGTATTTTGACACGGACAGTTGCATCTACATTCACCGGCCAAACCAGTTTAACCCTGTCATCGAAGGTGACCGTTTAGGAGCCTCTACAGATGAACATACCGACGACAAGATTCTATGTTTTGTAAGTAGCGGTCCTAAACATTACGACTACGAATACCGAGACCCACAAGGAGAAATGCACACCGAATGTAAAGTGAAAGGATTGTGGTGAACTTTAACTTGCTTCAAGAAGCCTTACAGTCTAGACAGGATGAATCATTTAAAGTGACCACACACGAACCGCACAAGATTGTCCGTTTACCCACACACCAAATCGTTTGCCGACCTTTGGAAAAAGTGTATCAAATTGTGTACCAAAAAGGAGTACGACTTCCGAATCATTTCATTCTACCGTAAGGTCACGTCGAGATTGGGCAGGATATAAAAAGGGGCATTCACCAAGACCAATAGTTCATTTGTAACTACAACGACCAAGTGAAAGAAAATGAATCCATTTAAACAGGCATCATTCAAATTTGGGAATTCTCAAGTGGAGTGCGATGCTGAACCTTGCGATTGTAGTGATGCCAGACGCTGCGACCTTAGTGATTCAACAGGACAACGTGGGAACTTAGCTATGACTACTACCCCTATATCTACCATGGAAAGTGATGATATGCGTGTCAAACCTGAGGGATGCGAAGGCGGTGACACACGTTATCGTGGACTCTTAGGAATTTCACCGTACCTGCATCGAACTGAAGTGAGGAGAGTCGAATATTCGTTCCTTACGAGTTTGCCTGAATACTGTCACTTTAAAAGTCGATTCCAAACCTTCAATGACAAATGGCCAAAATATCTGCCTGGACAAACTCCTGAAGAATTAGCCAGAACCGGATTTTTCTACTTGGGAGAAGGGGATAAAGTCAAATGTTTCAGATGTGGTGTGTCCATTTACGAGTGGGAACAGAAAGATTCCGCTTACCTGGAACATGCTCAATGGTCTCCGAATTGTCAATACCTACCTTTAGTGGGACGTAGTGATTGAAAGTGACAATACTGATCTATGTCAATTAACAAACCAGTTTGGGTTGGAGACAAACCTAGACCAATATATAAACCCTCTCTAAAACATAATATTCAAGTATTAATACACGAATTGCAAGAGTAGATCTACAAGGACGTTTGGCAGAGTCTTGCTAAAGAAAAACCTCAATGGGTGACTGTAGAACTTTTGAAATTCACAAGAGGAAAGTGACAAAAATTAACCAACATGTCAGATTTCTCTGGATCAAGTCTACCTTCCACAGATTCGAATTTAGTTCGTTTACATCTGAAGATGTTTTGATTCTTCTTGACCGTTACCCTGAATGGCAGTGGGGCAAAATTACACGTTTTATAAATCACTTTTGTTTTTGGAGAATATTTTAAATCATTATGTGCAGAATATACACTTATGGTCTTCGACATAAAAAAGTATAAAATAGAACGACCATGCCACAACTCACTTGTGATCAAACAGATTCCGTGGAAGGATATCAAAGAGAATATTCACACGGTGAAGGATTACGAACACTTATTACAAAAACTGTGTCCCATTCATTGGGGTCGACGTGTAGTGTGTGTTTTAGTGACTTGCTTTCTGGGATTTCGTTTACCTGTTGATTCCATGTGGACACTTTACGAACACTACCTAAAAAAAAAGACAGTATGTTGACTCCTTTAAATGTCCAGGAGAGACTCATTCTGTTAAAAGCCTTACGCTTTCATCTGGATACGTCTCGACCTCTACAGGAAAAAAAGATTCGTCCACTTTTACGTAAGGAAGCGGTGTACGAGGATGTGTGTGTAGCTTGTGATTTACAACCTTATTGGACAGATAGATGTACGTGACTGGAAAAGTTGGGATTTTGAGGCTTGGACAAACGAAGCATCACATTATGCCCAAGCGTTGTGTTCGTAAAATCCATCGTCGAGTGAAAAAAGTCACTTTAAAACATGTGTTAGTGACAGTGCCAGAAGAAGAAAAAGAATCTGTCACCGAGGACAATCACTCTGTTCAAGACAGGACTGGCATGCACATTCTCCCACAAAAACCCTTCCGAGAAGACACCTCTGTGACTATGTACCCCAGGTAGAGACGATAAGAACATTACATACTACCTCTAGGACACCTTCGTTACCTAAACAATTTTGTACAGTGATTTGTTTATATGCCACTTTGATCGTTTCCATGTGTATTTTATTCCTGTACTTATCCATTTGGCTTTTATGTAGTTTTGCCTTTCGTGTTGTTCTAGTTTAAACATGTATTGAAATAAACGTGTCTTGAAAAAAGTGTAAAAACCTCTTGTCTTGTCTGTTTTTGTGTCAATAGTGTCATACCCTACACTGCTATATCTAACTCAGCTATTTCTACTCCTTCCTCTTCGACATTCAAAGTCATTGACGAACAGTTAGATAATACTAGTTATGACGCCTTGTTTCTTCGTCATCCTTTTAACATGTTAATTGCTAGACCGAGCGGTTCAGGCAAAACCGAATTTGTCCAACATTTGATTGAACATAAACATCATTTGATCGATCGTTCACCTCAACGCATCGTGTGGTATTACGAAGAGCCGCAATCGGCATACAGTCTCTTGCAAGAAAGTCAAGGTGATTCCATTGTGTTTGTGGAAGGCATTCCTAGCGAAGACGATGGGATCGTGGCTGACCCTAGTGAAACTCATTTGGTCATTTTTGACGACATGTTAGGAGAAGACGAAGAAGAAATTAAACTGTGGTTTACGCGTAAAGGGCATCATCGTATTGCCAGTGTCATTTACATTACACAACATTTATTTCAACAAAGTAAAGCCTATCATACCATTAGTCTCAATGCTGATTACGTGGTCTTGTTTAAAAGTCCTCGAGATAAGTCTTAGCCAAACAGTTAGGAACACCTTGGCTGACTCATGCGTACGATGATGCCACTCAAATGTCACACGCCTATTTACTCGTGGATTTAAAACCCACCACCCCCGATTATTTGCAATTTCGTACCGATTTGTTTCACGACTGGTGTCAAGACGGAGGACCTGTCGTATACACGTCCTCGTCGTAGACATAACAACATGAACCACTAAAAAATCTATAAAAACCTTGGTCACTTTGACCTTGTCTCATACATTGTCAACATGACGTCCATTCAGTCTCATCTTCCCATCAAATTGATTCCTTCCTTGATCGGTATCAGTTGCGAAAAAAATCCACAAATACGTGCTCACGTTTTAGAAGCCAGTCTCAAAGAAGTCTTACGATGGTTCACGGTGACAGCACGTCAAATACTGCAAGGCATCATTCACATTCCATATCAAACCAAACGCTTTTTTGACAGAAACAAAGTAACCTTGACGCAACTGGCCGATCCTCGTATCGACATTGAAATCTAAAAGCAAATCATATTTAAACATGGAGGTAGTGGTTCTCTAGGAGATGTCATCATTCGTTCCCTTTTAAAATGGGATCCCAATGCTCCCAAAGTTCACCCCAAGAAAAAAAACCCAAACGAACCCCTAAGAAAAAGAACAATGGTGTCAGGCCAAAACACAGAAAAAGCAAAGTCTCCACAGAAAAAAGCTGTCACCCACAAAAGAGGCACTTCGGCCAGGACGCAATCTTACCTTCGTAAACCACAACCGGCAGCACCAGTGGCTGCGTTTCCAGTAGCCTCAGGTGCTTCCACTATTCCGTTGCGGGTAATCCCAGCCAAATCCAATTTGACACACGTTCTTCCTAATTTGATGAAACATTGGAAATCTGCGTCTCCCAAAACGTCTCCTCCACCGGTGACACCCTCGTCCACATTAGAGGCAGTAGCAGCTGCTCACAAAGTACCTGCCCCCAAAGTCAAAGTTCAAGAAAAATCTGGCATGTTAAAGAGTTTACTGGATTTGCCCAAACAAGAACTGTCCCGATTTAGTCCATTGCGAACCCCTTCACGACGTGTGTTACCTGCCATGAAGTTGATACGACGGAAAGATAATCAGTGGCGTCGCATTCCAGTATAAAAATGACTTGAGGACAACAACGGGAATCAGTATTTTGTGTGCCACTTCTGAATACTGAATGATGCTTCCTCAAAAACGCGCACACCACAACCCTTGTCGTTCTGCTGTGCAAAAAGAAGAGGAAAAAGACAATCTCATCATCCTACAAAAGGCTTAAAAACCAAACATCGACGTCAACCCTCAAAAGACGTATTTCTTTAAAGAAAAAGAAGAGTCACCAAAAAGGAGGTTACTTTGGCAATTTTGGGAAACACATCGTTACCTTTTTGACGAAGCGGTAGTTCCCATAAAAGTAGATAAAAGGGTGTGTGTACCAAGTCATTGACGTCAGTGGTATTGTGGAACTAACAAGCAAAGATGCCACCTCGCAGAGAACATTCTTATGCACCCCGCAAACGAAAGAAAGGGAAAGTGGGCTACCTTCTCGTTTAGTCAAACATCGACACGTTCTTCGTCAAATGGTCCAAAAGAAAATACCCGTTCGTCAAAAGAAAAATATGTTGGTGCAACGCGGTGGATTTTTACCCTTTCTTCTTCCGATGTTGGGAGGATTAGCGATTAGGTCCCTTACAAACGATGGGTGGAATACCATCTTTGGTAAGAACAAGTACCCCCCATTTACAACCCGATCCTGATTTGACCGAGATGTCACCATTACAACACGATTTGCAATCCTTGATGCATCACCACGATTTGTTCGAAACCGAAAAATCGCCAAACACAAGTACGGTCAACTCTTGCAATGATTACAACTCTTTCATCAAAAGCTGTGAACAAACAGCTCTACCCACTCTGACTGATTTCAAGTCTCTGATGAATAGTCCGTCGCTCTCACAATATACAGTGGCCGAAACAGACGTCACCCCACCATTACCCAAGGAAGAAGAACCCCTTGATATATTTCAAACACCCACCGCCACTCCCATTCCGACTAAAATTGCAGCTTCCTTGTTGACCCCTTCCCCCACTCCCCAACGAGAAGAACTCAAAACTAGGGTTAAAAAGATGATGGCCACTCCTCCTTCGACAGATGTGAAAAAGAAAGAAAGGAAACCAGAAGTGAGAAAAGAGAAGAAGACCAAAGCTATCAGAATACTACCTACACCACTGCCACCAGTACCCTTGACGTCGACTCCTGTGGCACATCGGACACGTAAAACTGTTTCCAAACAACCCCCATTTCGTCCCACCCAAAGCAGTATCTTCGAAAAGTGGGTAGCTTATTAACATAATCATGGAGAAGGTATTAGCTAGCATTTACTACGATCCAACTCACCCTGCAGGTTACGGAGGCATTCAGAAATTGTATTGTGCTGCAAAAATTTGCCTGAAAAAGCTCCGTTTACCTGAAGTACAACGATGGTTACAAGAACAAGATACGTACACTTTACACATACCCATTCGACGAAAATTTCACAGAAGTCGCACTCAAGTTGAAGGCATCGATCATCAATGGCAAGCCGATTTAGCCGATGTCTCTCATTTAGCCACCTACAATCGCGGCTACAAACATTTGTTTCGTGTCATCGACGTCGTTTCTATATTTGTCTGTGTCGTACTATTGACATCGATATCGAGAGGAGACTTAGTACGAGCTTTGCAACTGGTGTTTAAACTAAGTGGTCGTCACCCTCTTCGATGGCAAACCGACAAAGGCACCGAATTTCTGAACCAATGTTTCCAACGAGAATTAAAGAAACGTGACATTCATTTTTTCAGCACCGAAAATCCTGAAACCAAAGTAAGTATCATGGAACGTTTTCAACGTACCTTGAAAGAACGCATGTGGAAATATTTTACACATCAACACACTCTCAAGTACATCGACGTCTTACCGTACTTAGTCCGAGCCTACAATCAGTCTTACCATAGAAACATTGGACGTACCCCACAAGATGTGACACCCTACAACGAAGTGACTGTTTTTGAGCGCTTGTTAGGTACGTCTCGGACGATGGCTATACCCAAGAAAGGTGGAGAAGTGTTAACCCCTGGAGATTGGGTTCGCATTGCCAAAACCAAACGTACTTTTGACAAAGGTTACTTACCCAACTGGACCACCGAATTGTTTCGTGTTACTGGGCGAGTGCGTGATCGTCATCCTACCGTCTATAAATTGGAAGACATGAACGGAGAAGTATTAAAAGGAAAGTTTTACTTGCCTGAGTTACGTGTCACCAAAAAAGAAGACGACGTGTACGACATTGAAAACATTCTCGAACGAAGAACCCGTAAAGTAGCAAAACGTCGAGTCAAAGAAGTAAAAAAACGTTGGAAAGAATATCCTCCTAGTTTTGATTCTTGGATTGACGCTGCGCAAGTCATCGACTATAAAAATAAGTGACGAACATGCCCTTTAATACAGCTTCAGCGACCACAGTAACTACTCCTTCACCCACTTCTTCCCTGCAAGATTTATAAAAGCAACCCTTGTGGGTGTGGTGTGGAGAACGTGTCACTAAACCTTAAATCGTCTTTTTCAGTCAAATCTTTGTGGTGTATTATGTCATCGGTGCAGCCATTGCTAATTTGAGTTTGCAACAAGGAGACAAACAAGTGTGGACCATTTTAGTCAGCAGTTGCATCGGCTATTTTGTTCCCAATCCTTCCCTGAAATACTGTTACAGTGGGAACAACAGTAACAATATTGGGAGTCTTGCGTCCAATGTTAGTCATTCTCCCAACAGTCACCCTTTCAATCATAATCCTCTTTAATACACTTCTTTAACCTCGAGTGACTCCTCGGACAGAAGAACGTTGGAATTATGAACAACACTATTAACCAATTTTACTAAACGTTACCCAGTGACAGTTCCATGGAGGTGTTTCCTAACAACACGTTGTGCTGTTACCCGGCTAAATTACCTCAAGCCATTCATTGGATCAAGATGCTCATTGGGAAGTGGCTTTAGTGAAAATGATACACCCGACACAAACCAAAAGCATCGTCGAAAATCAAAACACTTTAACAGTAGAAGTGTATGACAAGCAATTACAACAAGCCTTAGACGAACGAAAGATCACTAGCATTGACACAAAGAAATCATTCACCAATCCTGCAGGCTATTATTTTAGTGGTCAACATTTAGTGACTACACTTGCTACGAGGTTCAATACTTTGTTTGGTAAAACCATGGACAAAACCATCAAAAGTATTACCTTTGAGTACCATAAAGTGGCTCCTACACTAATGATCAAATTTGTAGAGGATAAAAAAATGGCCATTACCTTTTGTCCTGAATTATATGATATTTTAGGTGGAGACCTCAAGATGCTCCAGAACAAAAATCAAATACCAGCCTTAACCAGTAACTTGGATTTTGCAAAATATTTTCGATTCCCTGTAGGAAAAAACCAAGGACTCAACTTGAAGTTTGTGTACTCCGATGTGGTGGAGTACAACGTGGTAGAACACACCTATGTACCGTGTGTCATTAATTTCAAAGTGGATTCTGACGCCGACGCTGACGAGGAAAGTGGAAATATCTATCACGGTGACCGCAAATTTGTACATTCTCATTATTTGCCCGTCAGTAAGTCGTATTTTGACAGTGTCAACATTACTATAAAAGGAGAAGTGGGACAAAATATTCCATTTACCAAAGGGAAGGTCACAGTGAAACTTTATTTTCAAAAACGATTTTCGAACAAACTGAAAAAGTGATGTATCCTGTGTACCAAGGAGTCACTCGACAACGAGGACATGGTTTAAGAGATATGTTTAAATCAGCCTTTCGTTCCGTGGTCCCTGTTTTGAAACTGATGGTGACACAAGGATTGCACGCCTTAATAGATGCGCATTGACTCACGGCAAAGATTTTCTTCACAATGTTCTCATTGACCAACAAAACCCCAAAAAAGCTTTTTGAGAGCAAGCAAAAATGCCTTTCTTCAAACGGGTAAAGAGATTTTGGGTCGACGAGAAAGTCCTATAAATGCCCTGAACGGTACCGAGTCTGGCATTCCTGATTCCCTGAGGACACAGCCAGGACAAGGCAGAAAGCGTCGACGAATGCACCCTTCCAAAAGTCTCCGTACCTCAAAAGCTAGAAAGACGAAGAAAAAAAGAATTGCTCGAGACTTAGACATTTTTTATTATTAAAAGTAAAACATAGAGACTGAGAGAAAAAAATGATGCACCACGAATCTTGTGCCTGTTCCAAGTCGGAACTGGATCTCTTTGCCATGCCACCGACGATGA
This sequence comes from Unio pictorum, assembly GCA_030141615.1. NCBI lineage: Eukaryota > Metazoa > Mollusca > Bivalvia > Unionida > Unionidae > Unio > Unio pictorum. The sequence continues at coordinate 974,107 of JARLTB010000029.1, read as the reverse complement.
TGACCATGCAAGACGCCCAATAGGTCGAATTTCATCCAGTCTCCTCTTTGACGGATTCAGCTCCCATCGAGTTTGAAATCAAGGGACAACCAAACGCAATGAAAACGCAAAATTATTAAATGATGAAGGCAACGATATTATAAATTGTATCACTGATATTGATGAAGCGCCTGACGTAGATGACCTTGTGTAGCGGAGACATGGATATAAGTAAGTTCTAAAGTTTATTCTCGCGTGCACAAACTACCACGCAGGGAATTCTAACGATAAATTTAAATGATCCTTAATTATGATAACCTGTAGGTCTTGATAAAATATTTGGTTGAGAGACCGGTCTAATTCAAAGAGAAGGCATAACAACGAATAAGTGACATGTTGGGTAAACTAGCGCGCATAATTTAAACAAAACAATCTACGACTACCCGAAAAGGTAACAAAATCAATTAAACCGTTAGAGACTCTCGGTTATTTAGAGGCTTGGTTTTTCCTCATTGGCGAAATTTATTTGCTCTTGTAATAAGCCTTAGTTTAGCTTTTTGGATCTTATAAATCGAGGTTGGCTCGCCCTCCCTGCTGATGAAACGGTGCAGTGTAACGTGCTCCCTTATCGAACGTACCGTGGAATTAGAAGCTATAAAACTCGGAATATTTCACGCACGTGGCATTCCATATTGACATAGTTGCACAGACGCATAAATATATTGTCTTTCTAGCCATTATTTATATTAGGGCAGACTATTTAGCAAAAGTAACAAGATTGGAATTTTCTCTAAATTGTATTAAAAGTAATTTTTTATTTCCCACTAAACTATGCTGAGTTTCATTTCATTTATTTCTGTTTATCCCAATTATGTATTATTATACGGAAGATTAGATCGTTATGAGTAAAGGCAAAACTCTCTAGCACTGAAGCTTTTTATCAAGATAGTTGTTTAAGAAATTAGTGTTAGAAGAAAAGGATTGTGACTCTAAAGCCAGAGAGTTAGAATTATATAAACTGATTATCCGTTTCAATCAGATGAAACCAGCAGTACAAATTAAGCATTAAGTAGTTATTCTACACTATAGGGTAGTCGCAGAAGGAACTATCTTCAATCTTTGGGTCCAGGAAAGTGCACGATAGGTAACGTACAAATAAATATATACATAAACTGATTTTCCGTTTCAATTAGTTGATACAAGCAGAATAAATTAAACACGAAGTATACGCCATGGAGTAATCGTAGAAAAATTATCTTTGATCTTAATCAAACAATAAAATAATACGGTGAATTTGAATTAATTACATGGTTTGGGCTGTCAGTTTAATGTTAATGAAGTGCCATAATTATTGGAAATTAAAGGTCAATTTTATTTTGATATATTTTCCCTTAAAATGATGCTACAGAGGACGTTTGATAAGTTAATCAAGGGAGTTTTCCGGGTTTGTTCACTGAAAGACTTAAAGACAATTGTACTTAAGAAATGATGCAAAAATATACTAAAGCTAAAGCAGGAACAAATGGTGGAATAATAATAAAAACACGAAAATATGTAAAAGCTCTCTCAACTACGCGGAGGTCATAACGCAAAAGAGAGCGAGGTAGACCTAATGTAAACGTAAAATTTCATTAGAACTGAAAAAAACCTGGTTTATTAACATTTGAGGTATGTTTAGTTGCTTGACAAAACATGCATTCAAAATGATCAGTTCTAAGTGGAAAACACGTTTTAGATAATAATACGATCACTTGGAGTCGTTGTGTATAACTACCTGCTTGTATGTATGCATATGGGTCTGAAAGTCTTTATTAAATTGTATTCTCTGAGTGTATATTTCATGTATGCCTAAATGGCATTTCTAGATCCATGTTTAACTTTTGAATGCATTTGCATGCGTCGGTTGGAAGGATTGTCTTGTCGAGAAGAATGATTACTTTCTGAAAATAATGATTATTTGTATACAATCTAACTACCAAATTTGTAGCTTCCGATTTTACTTTTTTTGAGCTTTTACATTTACTGAAATCAGCTCTCTGCTGTGGGATAAAATCTCTTCACCCAAAGTAGAAAAGGCACATATTGAGACTCTTGGAATAGCTTTTGATCAATATATGGTATATCACTTTCAATAGCTTGACTGTCTGTTGGAAGGGTTAGGCAGGTTTTAAATTAGCCAAAATTTGGCTAAGGATTCCTGTTGCCATCCTCAGTGAGGCTGGTGCACAACTAATTTACTTTTAGCCAAATTTAGCTAATTCCTACAAATATGGTCTTCACACTCTTAGGTAGAAACCAAATCTTGGATAAATGTATGCTTGGCCAAAATTTGGCTAGTGTAATCAGTAGATTTTAGTACAAGTTGTACAAAACTGTATAATTAGCCAAATTTGGGTATCCATCTCAGTCTCTCTTACCATAATGTACACATATGACCTTGTAACAGAATTGTTACCGAGTGGATGGTGGATTAAATGAACAACACAAACACAATGTGTGAAAGAAAATATAAATTTATGAAATAAATTATTAATGAAAAATAATGATGTATCAACACAATAACTCATGCGTTCAACGCCCAATTACACTCACAATCATTCACAATACATGAATAAATTTAATACAAAATAAAACACAGATACAAAGGAATCTCTTGGACTATACACAGATCCAAGGAACCTTTACAAAAGTTATATTACCGCAAGTATAAATTGCGATAACAAATACAAAACATCAAACTATACTATCGCACGTATGGATTGCGACAACTAGCACGAACATATACATGTATTTAATCAAGTTGCTAACTTTTATTGAGATTCATATAATCCCTTGAAAAACTACTGTGATTTGAAGTAACTATGTAAATATAACAATGTATTCAATTGTACTACAATTGCAACACACACATGTGTCTCGACCCTGTATAACCGTACGATTCACCAACTGTTGAATCGCCGCCCGGTTTCCCCGAATACCTAGGGTTGACCAATACTTTTATCGGCCGTTTGCCCTTCACGGATCTACCACAGTTATACGTACAGACAGCATACAGCATCTACTAGAACCATCGTTCCCAAATACCTAGATGCCACCCCGGATTTTTACACCTCTAGACAGCTCCGACACTCAGACTTCTAGATTTCCGGATATTTACACATCACGACAGATGTAGACGGACAGACAATCCGACAGACAGACAGTTAGATACCTCAATTTGATCTCACAATCAAATGGCACAATTAATCACATTCAGCTACAATTCAGATACGATCAGAGACGTTCAGCTTCAATCAGATACGTTCAGAGACGTTCAGCTACAATCAGCAACAATTTCAGAGATGCTCCGCTACAATATCAGAGACGTTCCGCTACAATATCAGAGATGCTCCGCTACAATATCAGCTACGATATCAGACGTTCCGCTGCAATATCAGCTACGATATCAGACGTTCCGCTACAATATCAGCTACGATATCAGACGTTCCGCTACAATATCAGCTACGATATCAGCTACAATAAAGAGACCAAACTAATAATAGCTTTTTTCTAAAACAATCTACAACATAGATTACACTATTGCATTTAAAGTCTAATAATGACAAGTAATTCCAAATATTCCACGTTTTAAATCTGCATTGTAATAAAGGCATCATTACATGAAATGATAAACGGAATAAAATTCACAATAAAACGAAATATAAATTTAACACTCACACCTTTGGCTGGAGATAGAATGACGAGCTATCGTTCCTGTGATAAGATACTTTTGGACTCGTAATTATTATCAGAAATGTTCTGCCTTATATATCCTGAAAAAGGTGAGCAGAATTCACGGCAAAATTACCGTGCACCCCGTGATTCTAATGTTCCTGACTTCAAGTGATTCGAAGTCAGGCACATGCAAATCGTTACACGCCGCTTACCTTGAAAAAAACCACTTATTCACCTCAGGTAACGCACGTACGACGAAACAAAAAAATTGGTGAAATTAGTTTGTAATTCAAGAAGAAATAAATTCAATTTTCGCCTAATTCTGTGACCTCAAGGCACAAACCAAATTTTGTGAGAAATATATATTTAGCAAATATTTGTTTAGTAACTGCAAAAACTATTGTCATAAACTGAAGGTGTGTATCAAAGATATAAAATATACTTTGCATAAGTGGATGATCAGCCAAAATTTGAGAGAAATGAAATGAAAGCTTGGAGAAAAAAAAAACAACGTGTACGTATTTCTGAACAAGTGTTCATCAATATAGTATACTCTTGCTGTATGGCACCCTTTTAAATGCAAGCGAAATTTGTTATTAATTTGTCAAAACCTGGTTTAGTGGTCACTTGCTTATATGCCACATCCTTTCCATTCCCAATTTTCTATCAAGTTTGACTGAAGATTTGTCCCACCTGATCAGTGAACACAGTTATTCTCTCATGGATGCTTGTGTACTGTGACCGTGATAAGCTAAGCATGTTTATTTCCCCATCTCTGAGCTAATCACTCACACGTAATAAGACTTATGTGCAATTTCAACTGCCTAATTTCAACAACTTCTCTAATTAGATTTATTGCATATACAGCTCAGTTCATTGCAATCTTGAAATGTGCTTTATTTAACTTATTTATTATCAATCCTTCTACCTATCCATCTACTTATATGTAATTGACCAACTATTATTTATTTTCTTTCTCTTAATCTGCTGCCGTCCTCTCTCTCTCTCTCTCTCTCTCTCTCTCTCTCTCTCTCTCTCTCTCTCTCTCTGTCTCTCTCTATTGTATCAGGTTTTTCTCTTAAATGCTTTCACATTACATTTATCAATATATAAGGCCATCTATAAAGAGCACATGGGATCCTTGTGTTGGACTCCTTATGTTGAATGCAATTTTAAAATGTATATACTTGAGCATAGAACTTGCTGTGTAACATATAAATTTAATGAGTGGGAGAATATGAAACCATCGCATTGATTAATATAAGGTTAGTATTTTTATTTAAATTTATTCGGTAAATTATCTTTTTTACCTCCATCCACCACCATTCCATACTAATGTGTGCCAGCCCTACTGTTAATAAATGTGTAATCAGAATACTCTCTAGCGAATAGACATTGTCTTACCTGTAATCCAGAGGAAATGAATACAGGATCAAAATGATACTACCACATTGTTATTAAATATCCATATTTTGAATGAAAAAGTATATTTATATATAATGTAAATACCGTCCCTTGTTCTCAACATATTCTCATCTGTCTTCATTAAAATACACCATTTCCATCCTCCGTTGATCAGGAAGCTCTATGTTTTGCTATTACCATCTTACCATTGAACTATCAACCTTATGGTTTTTTATATCACTGGTCGATATTAAAACTTCTACTTTTTTAAACATTTATTCATATAACAGTTTGTAAAGTGCTACATAGCCTAAAGGTGCTGGTGTACCATTAACATTCAATCAATTAATCAACCACTTGGACTTTAAATATCCTTATTATAATGTAAATTTAAAACTTTCTGAAATTATATTGTTTCAGGTAGTGCTTTGTCAAGGTTTGCCATAAAATGATGTCATGACATAACGTCTGCAACTTTAAAATTCAGTACACTTGACCAGTTTGTTTCCTGTATATGAATCTTTGTAAGAAACTTGTTAATTGGCTTTGACCTTCAGAAAACCATAAACCTTTGCAGCACAGAAATAAGGTACAGATAAAATGTATAAACTGTTCAACCAACAAATCTTTGCAAAACGAATGTAAATGAATGAAGGAAAAGCTTGCAATTGATATTATGTCTTTATTTGAATATTTCATAAAAGAGATAATAGGCACATGTTGGATGGTACTTAGGTCTGATAGAGTAATAAAAAGCATATTATCAAGTATGTACCCAGGTAATCCATTTTAATTTCAATTCTGTTTTGACATCTCATAAGAGATGTGACTAAAGCTCAGAAGTAAGGTACAGATAAAATGTATAATCTGTTCAACAAACAAATCTATGCAAAATGAAAAGCTTGCAATAGATATTATATCTTTATTTGAATATTTCGTGAAAAGGGATATAAGGCACATGTTGGATGATGATTCTTAGATCTGACAGAATAATAAGAAGCATATTATTAAGTATGTACCCTGGTAATCCCTTTTATTTTTAATTCTGACCTGACATCAAAGAAGAGAAGTGACTGAAGCTTTAAAATAGCAACCAATGAATCTCTGCAGATTGGTTCAGTAATTCATACCTGTCCTTAACTTTGAATATATATTGCAATTGCTTCCTTATTTATTCAAAGTCCTCTTCCGTAACATATATTTAGTTGCTTACTATCTCTACTTCAAACTTGGTGGTCAAATAAATTTCATATATTTTCTTGGTATTCTCATATTTAATGTTGTTTCTAAATCATCAGCAAACTGAAATTTAAAATTTCCAGTCTCAAATTTCCCTAATGGTTTTTTGCAGTAAATCTTATCGTGACCCTACAGTATTCCCATGTAGACTGCACCAGCATTGTCCTCAACCAGCCCAATAATTTTTGGAGAGATTACCTAGGAAGAAAATCATAAATGACAAAACATTTTCTTCCTTCCCACTGGGACCTAATAAATGTATTTACTAACAAATTAACCTTTAGTACATGAGTATGTCTTGTGGATTAATGTTACTTTAAAGACACAACTATTTTCATGAAAGAAAAGTCTTCAGACTTATATTTCCACATTTCTTTAACATGGTGTTGGTACCTGAAATGAATAGTCTCGAGGTCAATTACATTTATTGATTCCTTTTGAATATATTTTGGTGTCATACTCCTAAATCTTGGTTTACCTTTTCTGCCATGTCCACCAATAGTAAATGTCTGCTGTCCATATAATGTTGACTAATTCAAGCAAAGAAGTTATTTACTGAATCAAAAGATAAATATTTTTATTTAAAATGTCAGAAAATGATATAAACTAAAATTGTAACAATATGTTTCAAGAAATGCAAATAAAGTATGCCATTCAATTTATCTATACATAAAATATGTATTTTAAAACACAAAAAAAATAAAATCTTACCTTCCTCCAATTTAATACCCTTCACAGAAATAGGCAAAGTTTTAATCTCCTCCACTGAAAAGTACTCATGATATTTTGGAAACTGAAATGAAAACCAAATAAAATTAATTATGTTATCATATATGCCCATCAATAGAATTTTAATCAAGTATTTTCTCAATTTACTCACAATAATGATTTTATAAAGAGAATGACATGGACACCTGTTTGTCAACACTGGTTCAAAATTAGTTTTGAGCTAATTTCACTTTAATATTGTGTATATGTTGCATATATTGTATCTCATTTTGGAACAGTTCATTTAGATAGGGCTATAAATGCTCATTAAGCAGTTATCGTTATTACATTATGATTTGAAAATGTTTTCAGCAGAAATTACAACTGATTCATATGTAATTAGTCAACAAATGTCATAATATAATTTTCCCATTGTGGCATAAGAGGATACATAGTTATTTTGAATATTTTCTGCCATGGTAAAGTTTAATCCCAATTCCAGCTAAACTGCATTTTTATACATATCCATAGAAACACCTATTTTGTTCCACAAAATGTATTATCTTTACACGATATTGTGCCATCTTCCTAGCTAGAGTCTGAAAAAACACCTGATGGTATGATTGTTTGGTAAAATATAGTAATACAGTGTATAAGAAATATATTTACATTTCACTTTTACATAGGCATCAATGTCTATGTCATCAAGATTTATGCAAATCTTTCCATTTCCACTGAGTCTAAGACCATGTGCTGAAGGAGAGCAGATCCCTTGAAATATTAAACCTCCTATCAGACCCTACAAAATGAGATATTTTATGTGTCTCTTGATAAGGCATTAGTAATGTTCCTTTTTCTTTACAGCACAATTATTATTATTATTATTATTATTATTATTATTATTATTATTATTATTATTATTATTGAGAATAAGTACATGAAGAATAAACATACTTAATACATTACCCTGTATCAATTTGAAATATAGTTATGAAGCTGAAATGGCCCACTACAGTACCAAAGGATATGGCTGGTTGTTTTGATTATTGCATTGTTTCATTGTGTATCATTCCTGGAATAATAATTCTCATTTGCAGAATATTAAATATTCTGCTGTATTTATCTTTCATTTAAGCAGCATTAAAATTTAAATGTACTTACTCTCTCCTGTCACACCAGCCTCTATTGTCTCATCATCATTCTCTGTTTATCTTCTTCATGAAAATCACAAACTGATTATATTTTTAAACTGTATTTCTTCCTGGCTCAAGTGTGAGCTCCTAAGCTGGCATTTTCTAGGTGGTCATGCACTATATAACCTCTCAAATTCATGCATTAGTTCAATGAAATTCTGTACAGGCCTATATAGAAGTTCTGACTTTTGATCTTAGAGTTGGATCACATGGCCTATTACTCTGGCATTTGAAACTAATGGTGATGAACTGGAGATGTTGAAACTATGCTAATTGGCTTATCAGTGATGATTTGTTGGATGATGTATCACTTGGTGCAAGATACTGAGTATTGTAAAACAAATTATATAATAGTGAAGTGCCCTAAGTCAAAGTGCTGACCACGCTATGTGCAGGAATTATAACCATGTAGAAATCATTTCTCAAACATCTTTCTTTAATTATAATGCAACATCAATCTATAAAACGTTTTAGCTTAATCTACTTTCATTTTCTTAACTGGCAGTTTTCAAAGATGGTGTAAAATCTAATTCTTCCACCCCAGCCCCATATTATTTCTTGCCCCTCCATTACAACACATTAGATTCTCCCTCTAGATATTTGCACCCTCCTCTCAAATAATTAGTTTCCTTTCAATAATGGACTCTTTGGAAATAAGCTGACTGCCACATGTATATATGTAATGAGTCTGCTAACAATTGGAAAATGGATAGAGACAGCCATCTCAGTCTTTACTCCTTTCACCCAATTTATTTTTTTCATTAATGATCCCTTTGATAATACACTTAAGACATACAAGTGAAATACCAAACCATAATGGATCCCTTAACAATTGGTATGGGGGAGAGAGAGAGAGAAAGAATCAGCTAACTGATTATTTCACCACATTGTACTACCAATTATTTCCTTACTATCAATTGTAAATTTGGTATTAAACTTAAGAAAATACGAGGTCATACAATTAATTGATGTTGTGGTGGGGTGACATGATCAACTAGTATAATTATTCTCCTAAAAGCAATTTGTTTCTTTTTTTAATCGACTCTTTCCTAATCTGCTTAAGGCCCACATTTGAGGGGAAAAGAATTTGCTGGCCAATTATTTTGGAGGGGAGAAAGAATTACCTAGCCAATTCTTTCCTCAGGAAAAAACAATCAGATCAAGGAGGAAAGATTTTGCTGGTCCTGCAGGAATAAAATCATTTGGCCAATTCTTTACCACAGGAAAGTTTTCAGGTGTGTATGTGTGTATGTGTGTGTTAAATACGACTACTAAATTGGGTCATCATGACTTGTGTATAATGAACTCCAACAATAATACAATCATGGATAATTTAGACCTCATACAATAGCTCTTTAAAATGTTGCTAGTGGATTCATATATATCAGATATACAACCCCTAATCAGAATAAAATGTAAACAGAAATGATCTGCAACAGTTCTTTTGTCTTCAGCAGCCATTGTAAAAATGAAATATACAGTCAATAACCCATCATTATAAGTATACATGGTGTAAAACCCAAACTGGTTATATGAAATGTAGGTTACAATGACACTGGTTATTGAAAGGGTCTGATACTACCAGAGATGAATACATTCAGTTTGATTTAATGACTATTGCATGGCCAGAGCTTGAGAATGCAACATTTAGATTATCAGTGAAGCACAACAAAGAGGCAAGCAAACATGAATATATAGCCTACATGGCTTGTATATAATTCAATAATGGACAACTTTTCTAAGTTAAGGTGTCTAAACTGTTAAATCAAATATGATTATCCTATTTGATAACATTATTAGTGCAGTATGTATTGTTGTTTCATATTTTTATTCTAAAATGTTGTGTGCAGCCATATTTGGTGGGTTTGTCTGACAATCACTTACACTGAAATCTTATGTGACACTGATTATGTCCCCTTTATGCAGAAATTGTATGGTATCAAAAAGAATTTATGCTTTCCATACATCAATTGTTCAACATGATACCAATTAGAATAATAAGTAACCCACTAATCTTACTCTAAATTGGGAAAAACAAAATCTTCCTTTGAATGATTATGTTGATGATTGGGACAACAAATCTTATCAAGTGTGACTCAGAACCAATGGCAGATGATTAAAATAATTAAGCGTTATTCATGTTTCTAAAAACAGAAAAAAGAAACTTAAAGTTTTAATTCAATACCTTAGATACTCCCATTGTATCTGAATGCAAAAAAATGATACATTTCTATCCCCAAGATTATGTAATCTGTCGCCTGTCATTTAATAAAATGTGTATCTTACAATAGATATATTGAGTATTCTTTCATTTCTTTAGGTAATTCCAAGGATTGCTATTATTATCTGGGTCTCCGAACCCCTGGCAATTCATAGCGGGAATTCTAAATGAGTCATCTGCTGTCTTTATTTTAAAATTCTTGATATTTGACTTTGATCAGTACATTACTTCTAGGATTTGACAAAATATTCTTATCCAACATTCTTATCCAACATTTGTAAATCTTAGCTAACATATAAAAAGAAAGTTCATATTATCAGTATTATCAGAGAGAGAGAGAGAGAGAGAGAGAGAGAGAGAGAGAGAGAGATACAGAGAGAGAGAGAGAGAGAGAGAGAGAGAGAGAGAGATACAGAGAGAGAGAGAGAGAGAGAGAGAGAGAGAGAGAGAGAGAACTGGAAAGAGCGAAGGTAATTTCTGAAATAAACAAACACACAAGAAGTTGAAGGTCATTCAGTAATGTTGGTAGAAATAGAAAAGCAAATTTTTTAATGAAATAGTAAAACCAATGTCCTGTAATTCAATAAAAGTGTTTTTGAAATAGTCATGAAATTTTGCCACAAAAATTTGTAACGTAACCTTTTCAGACTTAAGAACTAATGTAGAATTCCTTCTGACCATACTTAAAATATTTAATCTACTCAAAATGATATGGTTTTTTAGTATGCGTCATGTAGTTTACATGTACTTTATATTTGAGAAACGTTTGTTGCTTTTGGCTTGCCAGCAGATACCTCTCCAAAACCTCCCTTTGTGATCTACAGTTTCAAATTTTGCATAGGGTTAAAACATTTAAAGAAAATGAATTTACCCAAGTTTTTACATTGGTTTTATTGGCTATTTAAATAAGACTTTGTATATCTTAGGCATTGTTCAAAGAACCTTTAATTCCCTTTATTTTGTTGTATGATTGATGGGTGTAAAATGGATTATAGAGTATACATCTTGGCCTTAATTTAGATGTGCACCTTTAAAAAAAACTGCTAACTAACTCCACTTCGTCATTTTTACTTCCTGAACATTAGAGGTAAATTGTATTTTAAAAAATAACTGTTTTATACTTCATATATTGGTAATTTATGCGTTGCACTTTCAGAAGCTGATATTGTTCATTCTGGCAAACTCATTTTCCCTATTTTAATATCTGCTTAAGATAGTGTACTTTAGACAAATTCTGGCTGATTTTTGGGCAAGGGAGCAATGATTTTAGTTAGCAGTGTGCTAAGATTATTTACAATTTTCAAAAATACAATATGGAAGGAAATCCCAGCCATATTACATCAAAGTAGCATAGAGGTATGACAACAGTCTCTTCACTGTGCATGTTTTATATGCAAACAACTTCACCTTACATAAAACGTTCCCTCTAAGCGAATGGTAGATGTGCGTGCAGTGCTCACTGCATTGTGCAAGCATTATGGACACGAGAAACATTTAACGTTGGATTGAGCAAAATTTAACGTTGGATTGAGCAAAATGTAACGTTGGATAGACAATTCAGCTTAATGGGGATGCCTGAGCATCCGCGTGCACACAAAACGTGATTTTATCTGCTCTCTAATCAAGCAGTAAGACTTTAAATGTTTTTGATTTATTAATGCACACTGGTTTTCTAATGTTTTGGTAAGTACATGAGTTTTCTTTTTTTGAAATCATATTACGATATATATGTTTTTTATGTTATAGGTGTTTTCTAATGTTGTACAGTGCTTTGAGCATCTATACACTAGGCGCTATACAAAGTCCTCATTATCATTATTATTATTATTATTATTATTATTATTATTAATATTAAAAGAATTATTTAGAGCTCAAGATGTACTAACAAATTATTGCTAAAACTATTATTGTTTGGGACATTTTGTACACTTTAGCATAGTTCGCAAGAGTAATCTTTCTTGTTCAAGCTAGAATGAAATATTAATACTAAATATGTTATTTTACAAACAATTTAGAAACATTAAATATCAACATCAACTGTAATAATAGTTTTTATGGCAAAATGTCATGTTATCTGAGAGATTTTGCAAACTAAACATATTGTGGAAAGAAGTAACAATTTTATTATATATTGTTTATGCTAAATGAGATAGTAAATAATTATCTTTTTAATTAATGAAAATAATTTACGAAGATAATAATTATTCATTAATAAGTGTGCTTATCAGTAGATATAATTCAGATATGTAGCTACAAATCTGATATGCTCATAACAATGTATAAAAATATGTGAATGACGAAATCATATGTACAAAAGTGAATGTATAAAAACTATTCCTTAGTTTAGTTGGTGTGTTTTGGTACGGACCAAAATGTTAAATAAAAAACATTTTAATACAGTTGGATAAAACGTATAATCTTGGGTAAAAATGAAATAATTACTGATATGAAAAATTACACAGGAAAAATTAAAAAGTAAAAGCCAACGATGAAACCTTATGGCAATCAGTTTGCTAAATATTGTCTTTAAAAGGATGCATTGTGAACTTAAATGCTGGTAGGAATATTTATAGTAAATGTACCAATATAGATTACATAGGATAGAATACCGGGTGACATCAGTATCATAATGGTAAAATGTCATGTGATACACACTTTGCTGCACCCATTAAAGCCATAAAGGAAAGGTTTATACTTCTCTATACTATAGATTTAGATGCATTAAGATAGCATGGTCTCATCATGGTACACACTGTTTAGACTAAACTCATTTGTAATATGGATGTAGGCAGAAAACATGTAGCAAGAAATGGTTGAAAAGACAAACATGTCAGCAAATGTCTGAACAATGAAACATAATTCAGACTTGAAAAAAAAGTTGTAGTGAGCTGTTTTGATATGACTAAATTACTCACTCTGTGATATTTACCGGTACTTCAGATTTCATTATTGTCCATTACAGTGAATAATTATATCAAGCATGTAGCAAATATTGTTCAAAATACTCTAATGTGAGAACATTACAGCGACCTATCCATTGTGTCGTTGATGGACTCTTCCTAAGATATGCTAATGTTCGTGAGTGTAGATAAAATATGGCCTAAAGTATTCACCAGACAGCTAAAAGTTAGAAACATTTCCAAAGCATGCCAACTAGTCAACAGTGACATATTTTTGGCACGGTGGAATTATCCTCTGTTTTACTGATACCAATTTGTGAGTGCAGTTGCAATAGGGCCAATGACACTGAGGGTGTCATGAACAGACAGCTGAAAATCCATATCTCTATAGTATTAAACTTGGGTCACACTGATTTACTTTGGACAAGACTTAACTATTTTCATTGTAGTATATCCATGTCATAACTAATTTATAAACAACTCAAAAGCCGAATTTTGTGAATGAGAGTGAAATAGATTTTCGCATAGCAAAGTTGTAATAATCACACAAGTAAAGCAAAAATAATGCAACTAGAGCCTGGAAATGAAACCACGCTGACCTAATTGTAATGTTTGAATTGCTGACTTGCCTGGATTCTAACTGAGATGCCAATTTTCACAAGACTAGAAGTTACTGGGTCAAAGACATTGTGGGCATAATAAACCAAATAACAAGGAATCACATGTTGAGTCATTTTAGTATTTTACTTCCCACAATAAACTAAAGACAAAATTCAGACTCTCACAACACTATTAAATGTATTTAAATGCCGAGAAGTTTACTTGGTAAATAAGTTGCATTCGGCATGTATTTGTATCTGAGACATTAAATTTATTCTCTTGATTTTATCTAACCACCTACCTACTTATCTATCTATCTATCTATCTATCTATCTATCTATCTATCTATCTATCTATCTATCTATCTGTCCATCTATCTATCTATCTATCTATCCTTTAAATAAGGAATGAATGTTATGATGTATATTATGACAGTACAATACACTACCATTTTCACCTAAGTATCTAACCCACAGTGGTTCTTAACTGTTTTGAAAAAGACTCTAAATGTACTTGGAATACAAGAAATTGACAGAAGTAGTAGATGTAACACACTTTGAAACTGGAACATAGTGGAGTGAAACATTTTACTGTTAGTTCAAGTTTCATTTTGATTTATGATGCTTTTCCTTTCATGTAGTCCAATGCTAACAATTTGACATCTAGCAAGGGTCGTCTTTATTAGCACCATCTCTAATTCAAATTTTACAGTCAACATCACTTGGGAGGTCATGGTTAATTATACATTTGAATAATCTAATCATGATGGGAATTCAAACCTTTGGTATTTCCTTAAGGGACATGTGCTTGCTGCTAAGTATCTTCTCTTACCAACCTTGTGATTCTTGGATTTGGTTTAGCTGAACAATTCTAGATGTTTATTAATGTAACATTATATTCATGGCACAACAAACCCAGATGATATTAATAGGATTTATATATATCCTTATTATAAAACACAGGAAATATATGTATAGAATCATCACATTTGATTAATTAAATATACAGATGTTTATGACACAGTTATACATGTATATGCACATCATATTCACTATTCACTATAAATTTCACTAGCTAACCTTTTGCCAGCTGAATGAGTCGTTCAACAAAGTAACTGAATCGTGACTGAACAATATTTGACACGACTGTTGATGTATACTTTAATAATTTGTCATGTAAAATCCTGAACAAATGTAAATTTAAAATAGATCTGATAATGTTATGAACTATATATTAATAATCTACTTGTCAAATGCATCATAGAATAGATCTCATATTTACATGATAAAAACTGAAAGCATCCTCTATGGTAATTAGGCATCCTGAAATTACCAGTATAAGCATGTGTATCAATTAAATCAATTGGTTTAAACATTACTTGGAAAGTGTGCACAGTTTGTATTTTAAAATCATCACCTGTCATGGAGATATATACATATTATTACCTATATGTGTTTACACACATGGTTGAATATCCACTGCATTAATGTCTTCATCGCAGTCTGTTGATACATGTTGATTGAAGATAAATTATAAAATTAATTCCTTTCATGAATACATGTGACTTTATTTTTTCTGAAATACACGTAGTATAACAATGCAAACGCCAAAAAATACAGTGATACAGGTTTATGAAAAAATATTAGGTTGAACTTTTCTTATCATATAAGCACAATACCATTATTACTGGGCACCTTATAAGTATATAAACAATACAAGGCAGAAAGTTTATTAACATCTGGGAGTATAGGTCGCTTTCTCTCCATGTCAAAGTTCAGAATTTAATAAAATAATTAAAATGTCTTTTTAAACAGTCAAGAGAGACATATAGTTGTCTCTGCTTTGCATAGAAAGTGGCAAAAGCATAATCTTGCTATTTTTATTTGTGCTGCCTCCAAAGTTAAAGTGCAGGAGAGATATTTTTGTTGTTTTGCAACATTTGTGTAAATTGCAAGATTATTTTCATATTTTTCTTCTGCTTTAACTATCAGTAAAAAGATATCATGTATTGCACAGAATGGATTGTAATGTTAAAAAAATCTGGATTAGTAGATCTAAGTTATTGTGATTACTATACAATGTGTGAGGACATTCCATCCATGATAACTTAATTGATGATTACTTTGCTATTATTCTCATTGATAATTCCTATCATATTACTGAACCTGTAGTATTTATCTAAATTCATCATGAAGGACTCACAGCCAGGATTGGTTGATAATGAAGATGATCCTATCTGTAACTGAAAAAGTAGAGACAGTGTTTTATTGATGTAACGTAAATCTTTTACAGACCAGAGTTTAAAAAACTGGTTACTGAAATTTGCACCTTATTCTTTGGGGCCAAATTGAAAACATATTTGAAACATTTAAACATTTGATATTATTGAAGTTTTATTTTCATTGAATTTCCATAAGTCTACAATGGCATCTATACAGGTGCCTTATTCTGAGTCAGTGAAGCCATGTTTAATTGACAAGAGTTAACCACTCTCTCCATGCCATTATCTTGGTGTAAATTTTCTTTGATCATGAAACCAGTGTGAGTGCAAAGTTTAGCTCATCACTGAAAGATTCCTGTTGGGCGCCTAATAGCCTTGATAGAGTCAGTAGAGGCATTCAAAATTTAGATCAGTATGCATAAGGTCAAATTTCTTGCTACCAGAGAAGTTCAGCTGATATTTCCAAAGTCTGAAGAGAAGCAAAGAACAGCAATTTATGCAGAAAACTTCTGGAAATGAGTTCAAGAAAGGTGTGTACTGATTTAAAATTATTTTCTGCTGATTTTTAAAACATCGATAGGTTTAAAAATACAGAATATTAATAAGAGTACATAGTTATATTATGTTAAATTATCTACTAGTATTAGGCACGTTTATTAAACTATTCCCTCAGTAATCAGATATTTTCTTCAGTAAACATAGCCCAAACTTACTCAGAGAGTTTACTCGGTATAAATTACTGTCAAATTTTACATAGTTTTGAACATTTATCTTCTAAAACTGACCCCATGAGCACCAATGACATGTTATAAAATTAAAATGTAAAAGTTTCTAAAGATATATGTTTATAGCATTACATATTATAATGGATTTCAGACCAGTAGATTTACATATTTTGATTAGTAGATTTACTCCTAAACCATTAGATTTGTTATCTTCAAAAATGTTGTTACAGGAGACTGAACAGTTTTGTTTTCAATATGTTATCTCTGCTTAATATAATAAAACAGCACGTTTTGAACATAAATTAGATTCAGATTCAGATTCGGATGGAAAATGCTATAAAAATGGTTATTTATCTTACAGTTGGCTGGAAAAATTAAAAAAAAATAATAAATTCAATACCATTTTTAATTTTATTTACAAGATCCCTGTCTGGTGACCGCTGAAGATATTCATTTTATCCAAACAAAAAAATCTGTTTACTAAGGTTTTTATCATGAAACACTACAGCCAAATTTAATGGGCATTTGTTCCACACGAAACCTGGTTTCAGGAAAATATATTTTCGTTTTGATATTTATAAGAATTAAATACATAAGTTTGTTCAACTTCTCTTTTATTCAATAAGGTCATGTTCAACTTGAAACTACCAGTTATAACAGTACCTGTGCATATTTGAAAATGTTTGCTCTGAAGAATCTTACACTGAAAGAATTGTATTGTAACAATACAGATATAAAGAGTTAATTTTTAAATTAAAATGTGCCAGTAACTTGTTTTGGTAAATGATGAGTTAATGAAAGTTTCTATAATGTGTGCAAAACTTGCACACAGAAAGTGCAAAGTATTAAAGCTAAATCTAGACAAGGTTTCAAAATGAACTTATATGTAAAGAGTCCCATATATTTATTCAAGAAAGAAATATTGAAAATATATGTTTGTATTGCTGTTGAAATAACTTCAATATTAAATATTAAAAGTTCACTGCTTTAAAAACTGTTTAGTCAGGTAGATTAGAAAGTTGAATTAACATGAACTAATGAAGATCTAATGTAATGCTCTCTCTTGAATCTCACTTTGAATCATGATAACTATTATGCCATTTCTGTTTAGTGTAAGTTCATTGTTTCTGCAGGTATGCATTCATTAACCTAATTCTGAGTGTTACCTGGAACATATGCTTCCGGAAAGGTAACACTAATTAAGGGTCTTACATACATGGATGAAAAAGTTTAAGTGGCTAAAGCTACTGTAAAAATGTCCATTTTACCTATTTGACTTTATTTTAACTCCTCAGACCACAATGTTAATTGATTTTACGTTTTTGGCCTGTACAAGCCTTCATCCTTACATCCTTTAAGAATTACATTTTTATCACTATATCATCCATTTATTTGACTTAATTTTAAGCAAAGCATGGAATATGAGCTTATTTCAAGATTTCAGATTGATTCAACAATAACTAAAAGCAAAGCATATTAATAAGGTGATCTTGCATCCGATTAGCTGAGCTAATTACCAATATTAAAGCAATATTTTTTAGTTTTTATAAAACTTGAAGTACTGTTTATTTAATGGAGATTTTAACAATTTAGGAAGATTGATATCCATTCATAGAACTTATTTTATGTTGCATCTGACTGAACCAATTATCACTCTGACGGTCGTATTTGAACATGTTTGTAAATTTTATTTAACTTGGAATATAAGCTTATATTACGAGATCTCAACTGAAGTGCAACTAGCTGCATGAGTTAGTAATAATTTTATGATCTGATTTGATCAAAATTGAGAAATGGGCTAACATCATGAACATGTCAAGTGAATGTTATTAAAAGCAAGGTCAGATTATATAGATATGAAATTATCTGGTATCCGATTGTATATGTATCTTATGACTTTCAATAGGGTATTTCTAATCAAATTTGGATCTAACTTAGTAAATAGGTTTAAATCATCAAGATGTTTTGTGACTTTGTGCAATACATTAGGTGATCTTGTATCTCATAGACTGTGTTTGTTTGTATGACTATCAAACTTGATAAATATGTTTATCTATTCAAGATATAAGACAAGATAGATTATGAGAAATATCCAATCATATTAAAAATGCATCTCTTACATGTGTAGTGTGGCAGTTTATTGTGATGCCTAACACTAGGACATCATGTCACAAATATGTAGCATGACTTCCCACCCAGTAACATTATTCTGACAACAGGCCAACAAGTCCTAACACTAATGCAGAATGTCAGGAAGTACCATTTTTATAAGTCTTTGGTATGACTCTGCCGGGGATTAAACCCACGACCTTCCACATCTGAGGCAGATGCTCTAACTACTAGGCCACCAGGGCAGTCTACCAAAGACTTGTAAAAGTGATGCAACATTGTAGTTCAAGTTAAGAAAAGAATCTTGGTTGTTAATTTTCCATCTAAATTGCAATGTAATTTGAACATATTATTTTTAATATTAATTTCTTCTATTGTGGCAGTAAACCAATCATTCAAAAGACTTGCTTAATTTAGAATAGAATAAATAAGTTTCATTCAAAACTACTGACCAAAATAGTTCAGGTAAACACAACCCAACTAGCATCAGGTGGACATCAAGCTGATCATGCAGACAGTAGAAAATATAAAGTTGGGAAATATGCTGTATATCTGACAGATGAAACAATCATTCAAATCAGTCAGGTCTAGGAAGTGGTGACCACTGAGGTTACCCTTGGAATATACTATGCAAAGTAATTTAAGGTGTCAGTTACATCGTTTAAACACCTGAGGACATCAGTCAATAAGATTATACTTAGGACATTGAACATCCTTCTTCAAGAAGATTGCCATTAGCCATAACAAAAGATTTATATTTAAAAAAGATCTTTTACGCTATAGCAAAACTTGTTTTATAAACAAAGAAACATTTTACAGGCATTGTTCTTTAAAAAAAAAGTAGACAAGATATTTTCATTTTAACTTGAAAGAAAACACCATTGGGCACTACAAATATTTCTGGTGTTTTTCATATCGATATAATATTATTAAATTTTGTATGTACATTTTACAGCCTATCAGTCTTATGATAAATATAATACATATTTTGTGTAATTTAATCATTTGTTTTAATATGTTGCTGTTCTCTTGATTTTCTATGCATCCATCATCCTATTGGTCAATCTTTCTTATTAAATACGTTTTATAAAATTTAGGTTTTACAGTTTTTGCAAAACTTTTAGTATGATTAAAGCCAAAATTTCCTCTAAGATGCGCATATGCGTGCGTGCGCAGCTGCCCAGGCATCGATTCACAGCCGAATCGGCAATTGTCGCTCAATCCAACATTAAGTTTTTCTCATCTCCGTAATGCTTGCGCAGTGAAGCGAGCACTACACGCACACCTACCATTCGCTTAGAGGGAACATTGATTATAGCCACCCTACTGATTTCAATAATGAAAACTGTTGATGTGATAAAAAAGGACAGAAATAATTATTTAATTTACTGATTTATAATGACTAACCCAACTCTGACCAGGAATGCCCTAGCACTGTCATTTTCTGTGGTTTTTGTGCTTTCCTTGCTAACACTGTGTCATGTTATGCATACTATGAGTGAGTCTATTTACCTCTGACAGCAGAGTGACATAGTTCATCCTGATTGGTAACTGCCAGATAATTCCACAAATTACCACAAGGTTGAGAGTTATAACACTTTGCACACATGTACATATAAATGAAACCACTAGTTAAATCCATGTGAAATGCAAATGTGTTCTTGTCATTTTTTCCCATGATTTGACACTGTTAATATCAGAAGTAGATTGGCATAGTACATGTATATACATTTTATGCACATATACATGTAATTGTGCATCCACCCCTTTGCTGAAAATAGAGTTGTCAAAGAAATGGAAGTAACCAAACAATCAAGGAGTATTTTACACTGAAAATGCCTGTTTGAGATGAAACATGCAGTCCCCCTGGTCCTAATACGTTTGAAATTATAAAACAATTACTTAAGTGACCAAGTTCTTAATTTTTTAATTAAAGTTATGGTTGTTTTAAACAAAATTGGAATGAGGGTAGAAATTAATGGGGATGTGTATTATGACTATATGAATAGCAATATGAAGGGAAAGAAATCAATTTAGGAGCTTTTGTAGATTGCCTTTAAATTATTTATCAAATATTAACCATCAGAGTCCAAAAAACCAGTCTTCATTACAAGAGAACAATTTAGTTGTAAGTAATATAAAACATTGTTTTGAAATGTGTCACTTTCAATTACTTTGCTCTGGTCTAGCTGAGATTGTTATGACAAAAATAATGTTTGCATTTGCTCATATTTCAAAATTCTTGTAATCATACAAATATAATACACTATATTTCTTTTTGAAAGCCATCAATATGGTGATCATGACCAGTAAACCTACATGCATTTCCCAAATGTTGTTTAAGCACATATCTAGCCAATACCGCATTTACTCCCTATGAATGATTTAGCCGTACATATAGCCAAATTTGTATTTCTAAGAGTTATTATCATAGGTTATACAACAGAACACTTTGCAGGCAATGACCAACAATGTTATAAGCTTAAATTTACACAACAGTATGGAAAGAAACACTAAGCGAGATGTCCCAAAATTGCTAATTATAGAGCTTTTAAATTCTAAAAGCCATATATGCAGCTGTTTTGAAAAGCTGTTGCTGACACAAGCCAAATTTGGCTAAAAGGACATAGCTTTGCACCAGCCTCACTGAGCATGGCAACAGGAATCCTTAGCCAAATTTTGGCTCAGGATACATTTATCAAAATTTTAGTTTCTGTCTAAAGGTCACACAATACATTATGGAGAAGGACAATATTTCAGTAAGCCAAATTTTGTCTAATCATAGTTGCATAAGGTTTGGTCTTTTGCAGGGGTTATACTAAAAGTGACTAGAAAAAATTTGGCTAATCAAACATTTATCCAAAATTTGTTCCTACCTAAGGGTGTGAAGAACAAATTTGTAGGAATTAGTCAAATTTTTCCAAGAGTCTCGTTATGTGTCTTTTCTACTTTGGGTTAAGAGTTTTTAGCCCACAGCCAAGGTCTGATCTGAGGAAATGGAAAAGCGCAAGTGAAATCGGAAGCTGTTTAATAGTTTTCAAAATATCATATCCAAATGTATTATGACTGTTTTTATCTAAGTTAGATACAGGTATAACGAAGAATAAAATTGTATGTATCGGAATCACGTGTGATTATATTCCATTGTTATGCCAATTTATTGTGGTTAAAGTTGAGTTCATTTTATTTGCTATTAACTTCTGCAGCCCTTGATCTTGTCCGCTATTATCACTACTTTCGTTTGAGGTCCGCGCATGTCACGTGTCCTTGTGCAATGCTGCTTAAAAGGGTATTCAAGTTGTTAGAGCTTGCTTTCGTTTTTTATCTTTTATATGCTTGCATAAATGCCGTGGATTGTGAACCTAGCATATGCTTGAATAAATACCTTGAATTATAAACCAGGCATATGTTCAAATCAATACCATCGATTTGGAACCATGCATATGTTTGAATCCATACCATGGATTGTGAACCATGTATGTGTTTGAACAATACCCTGGATTATTAACCATTTATATATGTTTGAATAAATACCATTGGTTGTGAACCTAGAGTATGCTTAAATCAATACCATGGATTGCAAACCAGGCATGTGTTTGAATCAATACCGTGTATTGTAAACCATGTATATATGTTTGAATCAATAACATGGATTGTAAACCTTGCATATGTTGAAATCAATACCATGAACTTTTAACAATAAGTATGCTTGAATATATATCGTTAATTGGTTACCATACCTATATGTCTAAATATATACCTTGAATGTTTGTACTAAATATTAGTCTAAAAATATACCTTGAATTTGTATACCATACATATGCCTGAATATATACCTTAGATTTCGTAGTATATATAGCTGAATATAAACAATAGATTTTGTATAATACATACGTATCAATTTTAGCAATGGATTTAGTAACATACATATGCCTGCATATATACATTATGATTTTGCACCATACATATACCTGAATATATACCTTGGATTTTGAACCATACATATTCTTGGATAATAATAATAATAATAATAATAATAATAATAATAATAATAATAATAGTAATAATAATAACAATGATAATAATAATAATGGGCACATTGCATAGATCGCTAAGCATTTAATAACATTAGACCACGCCTATAACATAGAAAACATATATAATGATATGATCACAAAAAACAAACACTGAAATTTGAAACCAAAAACATGCTGAAAATGTTTAAGGTAGGAAACATTATTAGATTTAAGTTTGTTTTTGCAGTCGAAAAAGGTGAGTTTTAGAACACTCTTGAATGGTATCGCTGTATCTTTGTGTCTGGGTAATTCGTTCCACGTTGATTGGTCCTGGCATGCAAAAAAACGTTGTCCATATAACTTCGTTTTCATAGTGGGAATGTTGTTGTTCGTCCGTCGATTCATCGAGGACTTCTCTAGTAATCTGAGGGTTGTAGGGGCTGCTTCTATTCTGTGCGTGCGCGGGTGGCTGATGAGGGAAACCCTCGTAAGGAATGTTAGTTTGCATCAGGAACAGGGGATAAGTGGAACATCTCTAGGAGGGTTAATGACACGTGTTTTTCTGGTTTGCGTCTTTTAGTCCTAGAAGATCCCAAGTTGTTTTTGTATGGATTTCCCATTGGGCCTAGAAATCTTGGGCCTAGAAGGTCCCAAGCTGTTTTTGACTGGATTTCCCATTGGGCCTAGAAGGTCCCAATCTGTTTTTGACTGGATTTCCCATTGGGCCTAGAAATCTTGGGCCTATAAGGTCCCAAGCTGTTTTTGACTGGATTTCCCATTTGGCCTAGAAGGTCCCAAGCTGTTTTTGACTGGATTTCCCATTGGGCCTAGAAGGTCCCAATCTGTTTTTGACTGAATTTCCCATTGGGCCTAGAAGGTCCCAATCTGTTTTTGACTGGATTTCCCATCGGGCATAGATCGTCCCATATTACTACTTCCAAGCAATAGTAGTACTAACAGCAACAATAAGAATAACGATGTATATAAAGCGTACTACAACAACTCCAAGCAATACTACTAGTATAACAGCAACAATGATAACAGTAATGATGCATATACAGGGTAATACAACAGCTTCAAGCAATAATATTAGTAATAACAGCAACAATGATGACAATAATGATGTATATAAAGGGTACTACAACAACTTCAAGCAAGAATATTAGTAATAGCAGCAACAATTAATAATAATAACGATGTATATACAGGGTACTAAAACACCTCCAAGCAATACTACTAGTATAAAATCAACAAGAACAACAATAACGATGTATAAGTAAACGTTTCAAATAAATAGTTGTAGGTTAGGTCAAACCAAGAAGTAATTGATACTATTAAATATTGTTTTTAAAAGATAAAAGCTTTTGTTAGAATAAAAAAGAAAGACTTTTCTTCCGGAATATAACATCGCACGGTTTGTTTATCTAGGTGCATTCACCAGAAACGTTTCATGTATCTCTCCCATAATTACGCAAACACAAAACAAACTTAATATTAGCTAAATTTACCTTAATGTCTGCAATGGCCGCTCTTCAAATCTTTGAAGCTACCGGGAACAGATCAATGGCCTTATAGTCTGGCAGTACTTTTAAGTGGACATATGGGGTCAACAGGTTGGACTTAAGCACTTTTTAAAACAGAATGTCGTTCATACAGAAATTCACACAGCGTGACGGCATATTCGAGGGTTTTCCTAAGCTCGCCAGCTAAAATAATAAACTTGTTTTCTTGTCGATTGATTTTGTAAGATATGCCTATAATGGTCATGCACTGATTGACATGTGCAAGTCATTACTTTCGAGCCAAGCCTGCAATTCAGTGAGCAAAATCTGCAATTATGTAAACACGTAAGCAGTGCATGACTATCTGATTAAAATTCAGATTTCCACTGTCATACATGACGATCGGACTGCAACCACTTACGGGTAATGTTCTCATGATCTGTGTGTTTTTTTTTTAAACCCAATAATAATAATAATAATAATAATAATAATAATAATAATAATAATATTAATAATAATAATAATAATCATAATAATAATAATAATAATAATAATAATAATAATAATAATAATAATAATAATGATAATGAGAACTTTGTATAGCGCCTAATCTTTCGAGGCTCTAAGTTCTTTACACCATCAATAATGATATGACTACACTACAGAACAACAAATGACAAAAACAATGAAATTGGAAAACATAAAACATTCTGAAAACATATAAGATGCAAAACATGATTAGGTCGCTAAGTTTGTCCCTGCCGTCGAAACAGGTGAGTCTTAAGAGCACTCTTAAAATGGACATCAGTGTCTTTGTGTCTAATTTCAATGGGCGATTCGTTCCACATCGCCGGGCCCTGGTGTGCAAACGAACGTTGTCCATATGACTTTGTTTTCACCCTGGGAACAATGAGTATACGATTATCAGAAAAAGAAAGTAAGTATCCAGCTAGTGTATACACATGGGTGAGGCTGGATAGGTAAGTTGGACTGGAGTCTGTCATTCAACCATAGCACAGAGAAAAAATGTTGTATTTGATTCTGTATCGAATTGATAGCCAATATAGGGTACAGAGGAGTGGTGAGGTGTGCTCTGATCGAAGTACTCTAAAGATGATCCGTGCAGCAGTGCTTTGAACATTTTGAAGTGTCTGGAGTAAATAGTGTGATGAACCAGACAGAATTGAGTTACAATAGTCCAGTCTTGAAAGTACTAATGAACACACAAGTGTTTTGGTAGCATAAAGTGAAAGATATTTACGAATGGAACTGATGCATCTCAATTCAAGATATGAAGCCTTGCATATATTCATGACATGTTGGTGCAATATGAGTGTACTATCTAGAGTAACGCCTAGGTTTCATACTGACTGAGAATGTTTTGTTGGTGTTGCTGATATTTATTGTCGAGGTAAAGGATGTGAATGAGAAACTCTTTGTGTTGTGATCAGAATAGCCTCAGTTTTATCATCATTCATCTACAGCTTGTTACATGTCATCCATGATTTCACATCAGAAATGCACTTCTCTACTCCGTGGATGGTATCATCAACTTAATACCTAATTTTATCAGCCAGACAGATAAGTCTCTATATCTTTAAGAGTATGGTTAAAGAGAAAACATGTATGCCAAATATTACATTCAGTTTCAAATTTCTAAATGTGGTAATTCATGTAGCTATTTTTAAGTCACCAGAACATGACCCGTAAGCAGTCGCTGACAGATCTTCGCATAAGACAGAGGAGATCGGATTTTAATACGATTGGTATATCAAGTGCATTACATTATGAAAGGAGATTAGTATATCCAGTGCATAAAATTATGAATGATTGGTATATCAAGTGCATTATATTAAGAAAGATAGCTATATGCAGTGCCGTACATTGAGAAAGATTAGCATATCCAGTGCATAAAATTAGAAATGATTGGTATATCAAGTGCATTACATTGAGAAAGATTGGTATATTCAGTGAATTTCAGTACGAAAGATTGGAATACCCAGTGCATTACATTGAGAAAAATTGGTATATCCAGTGCTTTCCATTGTGAACGATTGGCATATCCAGTGCATAACATTATGAAAGATTGGTATATCCAGTGCATTATATTAAGAAAGATTGGTATATCCAGTGCATTGCATTGTAGACGATTTTTATATCAAGTGCATTACATGGTGGAAAATTAGTATATCCAGATCATTACATTTAGAAGATTGGTATTTTTCACTCAAGCGACAGAGAAATCTAGCTGTTTCGCTAACCTTACTTTTCTTACCTCAGTCTAGTCATCTCAGACCAATCGTCTCAGTCATGGTGTCCACGCGCTCAGAACTAATTTTAACAAAAGAAAACCTTCTTGTCTTCTGCTGTGCCTTAGTTATTCTCAAATAAAAGAACAACAACAACAGCAAGAAATAATATATAACCAAAACATAATTACTTAATGTGAACCTGTCTTAGAAAACACACCAAACAAAAACATTTTGATAGAGACAAATACACACACGCATACTATTTGGAAGTTTTGATATCATGTTAGTTCCTTCTAACTAGCATGGTCAAGTTTATTATATATGCAGGACTAGCTCAGTACATTTTCAGATCATAACATGTAGCTAAAGCAACTGAACTAGTTGTAAATACTTCCTGTGAAACATTGTATATATTGTTAGCTACAATTAATGAATCTGACCTGAAAATTTACTGTGCTACAGATAGAATAATATTCACAGTGGTATTTGAAATGACCTATGTCAGAAAACACTGGAAATAAGACTATATACCTATACACTTCATAGCATCCCAGCTATCTAAACAACAACGGAAAACTTAGCAACAGCCAGAAATGTGTTATGTCAAACATGCTCAATTATAATTTTGTGAATCATTTCCGTTGTACTCCAGCTGAATATACCTGCAATATTTGTTGACAAAAAATACACTTACCAGCCAGAAGGAATCCTTTATCCCTCAACACACTAATCCATCAGTAAATTTCACTGCATCACTTGCGATATTTCCAAGACAGAAATATAAATTTTCAAAGAATCAGTGAACTTGAAAGTTTAGCACATGGTTATCCTCTGCGGTGCACATATTTGGTGGGTGACGAGGGTCTTTTATACGGGAGAGTGGGGTACTCAATATTGGAAATGATGAATTATAACTATTTATTGTTAATTGCATATAAATCCACATATTAAATGTGATAATACATCATTACTATGCGACGTTTTATATTGTTATTTTTCTTTGCTCACGTGTATGAATTGTGTACTTCGGACGCAACGGTCAAATCACAGCTCTCATTATCTAATTTGTATTCATGCGCCAGATGTTAACATTGCGACGTGCACACTTTTAAAGAGTTCTTTTTACTTTAAAGGATAATATTGGGTGATAAAAATAATTTTCGTTGGGGACTGGACTGAGACAATGAAATCCCAGCCGCGGGGTAACATTATATATCTCCCCACTCGGACAAGCCTCGTGGGGAGACCAATAATATAACCCCTAGGCTGGGATTTCATTATCTCGGTCCAAACCCCAACATAGATTCTATACATATCGAGTCATTTATGTTTGCCAAGGATTACTATAGGATTTGTCATGTCTGGTTAGCCAAACACTTTTCAGAGAAAATGTAGGCGCCAATAGATTTATTACGATATATGCTCAGTTAACAAATATTATAGTCGTTTCTTGTAAGATTAGCAATTTTATCATTTAGTTCGCAGAAACAAGTTTGGTTACCACAACAAAATAAAAATTCTGACAATGAACATCTTGATATAACATGTTACAAGCATACTATGCTTCCATTATTTAACATTTACCACGGACTGATTCCATTATATCTTCAAGACTTGATTCAAACTCTATTTATATAACAGGAGACTTACTCCATTCCATTATAAATGATCTTGGACCTACAATGTATAGAACGACTTTGTTATATATATATATATATATATATATATATATATATATATATATATATATATATATATATATATATGTTGTATAATTTATTTCAACTATGTACAATTTGAATGCGGAAACGTCTATCCGTTGAAGAAATAAGTAATCCATCAATACAAAATACTAAAGCCTATTTCAACCGCCATAATAACAAAAACCACTTTATATTACTAATACTGTATTGCTAGAACTTTCAGACCATGCATGCTAGGCTAAGAACAAATTGTATTCATTTAAATTACGATTTAATAGTAAGTACTGCTTCTGCGGTGAAATTGAGATTGCAAACAAGTTCCTGCTTGACTTTTCCAATTTTTCAAATCCTATAAACAGACCTGAAACATTACTATTTAGCAACAAAATTGTACATGTAGAAAATAACACGCAAATATTTTCAACTGTGCATAAGTGTATTGGGCTGACAGAAAGATTAAATGAATTGAATGAAATGTATAATGTATTATTGTTTATAGATATCGAGATTACTGTTGCTATATAGATTTTGTTATTGTTGGGGAGACAGTTTTAATAAGCGTGTGCTTTCTACTGAATCCCTCCCCCCGCCCAAAAAAAGAAGAAGTAGAAAGTAATCATATGTTTTTGACCGAATTGACAATGTTGATCAGATAAATATATAGTAAACTTCAATAGTGTTAAATAGACTTACGAATACAATAGAACATCCTTACGTTTATGTTTTAAGCTGCAATAAGCTGTTTACAAAGCAAACAGTCACATTTATTACTGCTTCATAATATTAAAAACATTTCATTTACTTTATTCATTTTCTCTCAGCACATATTTTATAATTTAAATAATGTGACTGGCCTACATTGTTTTATCTGTTAGTCCGAAACTGGATCTATATTGCATGTTTAAATATGATGTAGTGATTCGTGACCTCAGAATAGGGCCACGGCGAACAACACCCTAGAGGCACGCCATTCACCCTGATCAAAGTTCATTCTTTCTTTTCGACGTGTTATACAATAACAAATCTACTGCTTGATAGGGTAAACACAGACAATTATACTGCAGTAGCAAAAGTGGCATTTGAAAATCGACTTAGTCACAAAGTTGCTTTATTGTCGGGCTGAGTTATCATTATGGGTGATTATGGCAGTGTATATTTGAGCCTGAAGGCGAGGAGTATGTTATATTTGTTTATATTTCTAAAGATAATGTTAACCTAAACTATATCATCAATGACCATTTTCCTGCGACAACCTCACCCAGCTCCACCCTACCCCACTTGTGAGCTTTTGATCGAAAGTGTGTATATATATATTTATTGTTATTGTAGGGTTTAACGCCATTTTTCAGCACACAGGAAAAACCCGGGAAAATCCCCGGCAAGAACACCATCGACCCACGAGATATTACTGGTAAGCTTTCTCACATAACAACATTGGCCGAATCTTAAACTCGAAGTCACGAAGACAGAGGTGAGATGTCAGTTATCCGTAACGGAGAGCATTCGGCCACTCCGGGTCACTCATATATATATATATATATATATATATATATATATATATATATATATATATATATATATATATATATATATATATATATATATATATATATATATATGCGTTCACTCAAAACAAACATTAATGCATACATTAGGTTCAGTAGTGTAGAACGGTGTGTCCTTGGTTACTACAAAACCAGTTACATAATAAAGCGTTTTGAAACATTCAAGACACAGTGATGTTGATAAAACAAGTTTTGGTACGTCAGTTTTATACTTGATATTTTTCCATATTTTTGTTAGGTTAGATCTATTGATCTAAAATGTTACTTCGTTGTAATTTCTGTGGATTAACTATAAATTATACAACTCCTTTGATATGAGAGCCTAAAAATGATGACCACTCCGGTGGCCTAGTTGTTAGAACGTCAGCTGCGGAAGCTGGAGATCGTGGGTTCGATCCCCGGCCGACTTATACCAAAGATTTTACAAAAATGGTACAAACAGCTACCTCGCGTGACGCTCAGCTTTAAGAAGTTTGAGTTAGGACTGGTAGATCTTGTTTCACGTTTATGTGACTACAATGTGATGCCCACGTGCTAGACATCACTATAAACTGCCTCACTGCAGATATAACGGAAATATTGTTAAAGCCCCATGTGTTATAGTATCTACCATGGTATGAACATATTGTATTGTGTGTTTAACTATCATCGAGGATTTTGACAAACGAGTTTAACTTCAAGAAAACGTATTGTTCACATTATTCCTTATCACCCGTGAACATATTGTATTTTGTGTATTCCAGTCAAATAGGATTTTGCGAAACGACTTTAGCTCCTAAAACTTATTGCTCACATTATTTCTTATGATCTGTGGCTCTGCTTAAATATCTGGTCGTTCCGATGTCTGTCCCCTACTCTGTTTCAACTTTCGAAGAACTTAGCACAATTTGTTTGTTGTTTAGTGTTTAATTGGCCTTCTTATTTGTGAGTAACTAACTTTTAACTGATAAATGCCTAGGTTTAAAAGAATGCACGTTTGGCCAGAATATTAAATTAAACTTTTCATTCAGGAAAATTAGTCTTTATTTTGCAGCTCTGAAACTCTAATGCCATATTCTAAGAAATGCATTTTTTTTCCTACAGAAACTTTGCTTATCATGGAACAAATGAAGACTGTAAATAAGATCTATTATCAAATAATTTGAGCACAAAAGAAGAAATCAAGCACAACAATGCTACGTTGATACGATATACTTAGGATAACTAATATTCATGCCATCCACGTTTAGAAATGTCCGACAGTATGTAACATTAACAACGTTCAGATATTCAAAATTCATGATTATTCTTGGACAATATACAAATATTCGAAAGGTAACATACTTAATGCAATTCCATATAACCTGTAGTTATCATAACACTGCAATTTATCATTTCATTTGAATATACATATTAACTAACTTATATTTACCGAAATGAATTCCATGTATCAGAATTAGGTGTGGAAGGATTCATGTAAGCACACTTGGCAATGTTACACAGTACTTAGAACGTATATTGCATTGGTCATATGATTTTTAGGTAATATCTAAATATTTATACAACGTAGCAAAAGTTAACTTCATCGATGAAGACACATTCATCGACGCAAATACATGTACGTGAATACATACAAGAGCACAAATAAAGTTGTATATTTCTATTCGATTACATTTTATCCAGTACTAATGTGTGTTCCGTGGATTGGAAAGGAAAACAATTCCCAAAACACTAAAACGGTCAACTATTGCAACTACTATATCTTCAAACTAAGGAAATCCCGGTATATAGAAGAATTATAACTAAACAGCATACAATATCATTGCCCTCTGATTCCAAGCTGGGAATTATGGTTCATGG
This sequence comes from Unio pictorum, assembly GCA_030141615.1. Taxonomy (NCBI): domain Eukaryota; kingdom Metazoa; phylum Mollusca; class Bivalvia; order Unionida; family Unionidae; genus Unio; species Unio pictorum. Next base: position 942,217 of record JARLTB010000029.1, on the reverse strand, counting down.
TATTAAAGAAAATCTCATCAGGTACTGTGGTAATTTTGGTCCATGTGTAGACATCTTGTGCTACGTGATTATTTACGAGGAAATCAACGAAGTCTCTGTTTGCCACAATGTGGACATCCCCCTTAAAAGTAATGATATTATGTGGTGCTGTTCGTGCTCCTTTCCATCGATGATGCCATTTACTACAGAAAACAATTCATATTAGATATAAATGGATTACACTACAGAAGAAACGGTCGATTTATGTCACACAAGCTTCCATTTGTATCTATATACGATATACATGTATGAGTAGTATGATTTAAACATAAACGCGAGTCTTGTGTTAAATACGGTCAACATTTACTGGGCATAAAAGGAAAAAAGAAACATTATGCAGACACTTGAAAACATTTTTATGACCTATATCCGGAATATCGATTCTGACAAATTCTCTCAGTTTAGGCTCTGAAAACCATATCATAGATATGTATATGGTGTCTCCATATATTAAATATGCTACAATTCTGGTTGCGTTCATTTCGTCAAAGTTTCATTCAGCCGTTTGATACTAATAAGACGTCTTCACTAGCTCTTGTAGACTGATAAATACAATTTTTAACGCCAACGTCACTAAACGTTTCGCAGTTACAATGTGCTTGTTTAATTTGCTTCATCGCGCGTGTATGTGTGTGCGTATGTGTTATAGAGAGAACGTTTAAAAAATGTTAGCCCCATTTTACTCTAACATGTATGTGTCTGAACCTTTTCGTCCGTGAAACACATAGCTGAATAGTTTTTAAAATGGGTATGCATATTCAATTTCCTTTGCTTGTTAGTGTCTTATTTTTGTAATTGCATTATGTTCAATTGATAATGTGATTTTGCATGTTGTACTTCACCTTGTCCAAATTCAAGTTAATTTTATACCTGAACGGAATTATTGATTTTGGCTTTCTAGGAAACACCTTTATCACAATCTGAATCTTGAACGTTGGAAACTAAGCGAAAACAAACGTCAGACAGCGAATAATGACTTCATTTTAAACGATAGATTCGATGACAGTTGCCTTTATTATCAACGTTGTACAGAAATACAATTATATCGGAAGAAATTAAAGAATATTCAGCCTGGGTATCCTTACAAGTTTTGCTTAGAAATTGCGTGGAGAGAATGTTTAGGAATTTTTATTGAATGCAGTTTTTACTCTTATAATTCAAAAGTATTATAATGTTCCTTTTCCTGTCATAAGATAGCGAATTGCTATCATAAATACTGTACAAATCTCAACAGGAAGAGCTCTGTTTTATCAGCATGTTATCATTGGCTGACGTATATCAGTCAGTCATGACGAAGTGATACTGTAGCGATGTTTTTGTGATGACTCCTGCGAATCAAAATACCGGGTATTGTGAATCTTGTACACTCTGAAGTTAAACTTAAGTTGAAAAGTTAACAGGTAGGCGACCATATTTAGAAAACAAATATATTATATTATGGTTAGTATTAGGACAGAAAGTAAGTAAAAGTAATAAGATTGACATTTTCTCTAAACTGTATTAAAGTAATTGTTCACTAATTTATATTAAAGTAATTTTTTTCTAACTATATTAAGAATAATTTCATTTATTTCTATATCACAACTAAATACAATTTTAATAAGTTGCACCCTTCCAGGCTTAGTGAAAAATCGCTTACATTGCACACTATTGCTAAATCTACAAGAAATATACTTTCAGCAAGCTATTGATTCCAAGATTATACATTGGCAGAATTCCAATCTAGTGACTAAGAAACTAAGCCAACGTTCTGTCGAATGACGTAAAACCTACATGGACTTCTTGTGCAGTGGAAATGAGAGCATCTTTCTAACTAGGAAGAAGTATACACCGGTACACTGAGGGATGGCCATATTTGGTCATGTGTTTCGCCCAGATTTCATATCAAAACGTGGCGTAGACCGCCCGAGTCACTTCCTTCATTCTGAAACTAGAAAGATTCGTCGCCCTCTCATTGAGGTAAGAACTGTTTATGTTCGTAAACTTGTTTTAGGATTAGGCACATTTTAATGTTTGATATTTTAATAGTAAAGTTCAAATTTTGCAACATTGTTCACTGAATTCCTTTATTTATAATATATTGTAATGTAATTTTTAATTGTTTTAGAGAATTCATACTTAATTATAATTTTATTGTTAAAGACAAATTAGCTACCAACTTCATGTTTAGATTCAATGTTGAAATAAAGTATTCCTGAAGTTTCAAAGAATAAAACATATTTAAATCAATATTCTTTTTTAAAATAAGTAAAATACATTTCTGTAAATTGATGGTTGCATTAATTTCAGTTATTACATTTTATACCCTTTGGCTATCATGAAATTATTTGAGATTTAACAATTCGTATTATATTCTAAAATGCAGAAATTATACAAATGAATGAAGTTAGAAAGCTTAAAAGGAAAGTGTAATTTTATATGTATGTTAATTTATTTTGATATAAAGTTTTATAGATGTATTTCTAAAATATAGTAATATATGTGTGTTGATTATTTCAAAAAAGTTCCTTCATTCTAAAGCTAGAAAGATTCGCCGCTCTCATTACAGATCCCGTATCTCGTTCCCCAGATGTGTCTCATCGTATTTGTGGCACCTTCTTTAAGGAGCTCATTGTTCTTCTATCTCATTCATTCCAGTATTTCAAAATTAATACGACTATGAGTTTATGAGAACTATCATCCCACAAACGTTCTCATAAAATTAGTATATTGTGGTCAAACGTCGACTAACGTACTTTGTGATATTTTTAATTTAATCATGAAGCTTCGGTTAAATTAAACATTCAAGGGCATGACATGTTTTGGGAAGTGCGTTATGATTCTTCTCTTTCCAGAATCATATTAAGCACATAAAGCCGTGCGTGGAACATTTTTCCATTAAACTTTAAGATTAATAGTTAACCTTTTCTTTAAATGTGGCAACATAAATACCTATTATATTGTAAACATTTTCTTTAAATGTGGCAACATAAATGCCTATTATATTGTAAACATTTTCTTTAAATGTGGCAACACAAATGCCTATTATAGTGTAAACATTTTCTTTAGGACTGCAGTTAAGAGATTTAACTATTTTGACACAAATGGAGTAGAGTCCCTTTGGAGGTTTTGAGCCATTTGTTAAATATGTCTTCATTATCTGTTATGAATTTTTAAATATGGCTTGTAAATATTTGTTTCACCTTTAGCAAAACTGTGAATGTATTGGTAATCATAAAAATGATTATTGTAATGCCGAGACCGCTAGAAACTTCATGATCAGTAATAATTTAGAAATAAAATATTCATAAAGTTAAAGAGCATAAAATATTAGCATATTAGGTCAAACGTCCAGTAAATTACTGTTCTACAAGTTGATTGTTAAATAATTCTGAGATCTAATTTTCAAGCTCGTTGGCTAGCAGCAAATCTATATTTTATTATTTACATTACATTCTAAAAGACAGACATTTCCGGATTGTATGAAGTTGCTAAGCGTAAGGGATTATTGTATTTAAGTATGTATTTATATATCTAAAATGCAAAACTTATGTGTACGTATATCTGAATCCGTTTTGTGATTCTCGCTATCAAGTATTCTATAATGTGAAGGACAAAAACAGTATCATGTTGGAATTAATGATGAATAGTTCCCCCTGTCTTAGCAGTGTGATTCGGTCAAGCATCATGAGAGTTCACATTTCTAATAATTGCTCCCACACAACCTCTTTTTCCCTAGCAATGTGAAATTACATCTTCATCGCAAGGAGCGACACCTATTTGGTGAGCCATATCTCGTAACAAATTTATTGCACATTCATACATCAGAAAGGTGCCGCTATTGGTATATCGTATATTAGTTGTAAATCTCAGCCGACTAAAACAAATGATATAAATCTCGCGACGAAAGCGCTGATTATAGCAAAGTGATGGGCGTAATCTGACATGCATCGGACTTGAAATGACAACATGCACTTCTAAATGTTTAGAGACAAACGAGGAAGCGAAGACAGAACCTTTCTTTTCATTCTCAACCACGTGTTGTGATTAGATGGCAATAAATCACAGCCACTAAAAATGAAGTATTGCGCATGCGTGTGACGTCAGATGGTGACATTCCTAAATGACGTTATTGTCGAAGAGGGTATTATTTTGGTGACTTGAATGTATCGAGTATGATACATGAAAAGACCCAGTGTGTTATAGTTGTTAATAATTTTAGTTTAGAAAAATATATGGCGGCTATTTCTTATACGACGTCGATTTCTGGATTTTTCACTCGTGCCTACAATTTCATCCAGACTTTTTATTAAATAAAATTCTCATATAATTATAAGTTAAAACTAATTTTCCAACATCGAACAAAGAAAAACATAAATCAGAAACAAACACTGTCAAATATAATCTGATACAATACCGAATATTCAACTTTTCAACGTAAAATTATGGGTTATTGGGTGAGAGGGGATGCACAGAAGCATAGTGTTTTCTTCCGCCTGTAATAAAGGGGTACGAAACTAAAGAAAAAAATTGTCTAAAGTGTCTAATCATACATAGGTCATTTTTCAAGTCATATATATGTACAGTTAATATATTATTTTATCATTTTTAGAGTTATTATAAAACGTCGACAGTAAATCGCCTTAGCCCTAGAAATATTTTTCATTTATATTTGGTATGACTTTTAGCAAACAAGTAATTTAATTGACCTTTAAAAAAAGGATATGTTTAATAAACATCTATGTTTCTATTATTATTATTATTATTATTATTATTATTATTATTATTATTATTATTATTATTATTATTATTATTATTGCACCTTCAATAACAATAATTTATAAACATATATTTAATTTAAAACATCTGATAAAATTTTATTTCTTTATACCAAAATCTGATAAAAGTTATTCATTTTTAAATATTTAATTACATTATCAGTTATACTTTATAATATTGCTTCTATTTGTGTTCTATTTCATCACTGATTAGGTAAAAATGTATTTTCATCTAACTATTTTAGATATTTCAGTTTATACATGTGTAGATGGTTATTTCTGTCTTCTATAATAATAATAATAATAATAATAATATTAATAATAATAATAATAATAATAATAATAATAATAATAATAAATGATTTTGGTCTTTGAAATTAGTCAATCTACTTATATGCTATATTATTTATAATTCTGAATTTTACAAAAATATTATAAAGATAGTATCATTCAGACTAAACTATTTTGCAATATGTGGCCTATAATTCAATTAATAATAAATTCTATATTGTTTTACATTACATTTTTACATTTCACGGAGTTTGGTGGTCATTGTAGTTTAGACCCGTTTCTTTTAGATTTTACAGACTATAGTGGTTGGTGTCGTCCATTTTATATACTGTCCTGGTTATTTTACCTGTGTGAGCTCGTTCCGCCATGTACGTAGGAATGTACATTAGACTGCTACGTCTACTAAAAGAAGCATTTTTGTATCATTACACTCGCTTTTGACGACTTCATATTTCCACATTACAATAGATTCCAACGTCAGAACAAGATTTGATCTGAACTTCTTAAGGTATGACGGGATTCAATAATATTCAGTGCCGTATAAACTCATGGCAGGGCCCCTAGGCTTCAGCCTAGTCAGCCTTATGATTAATACTGCCCTGATAATATTCCGCTATACTGTAATTATGTAAATTCGTTGAAAGACAAGAGGTGGAGTTTGATTAATAGTGGACCTGCAACAGACAATAATAGCCATACGATCCTCTTTCTTGTCTAGCATACAATTTTAAAGTAAACCTACCTTGCATTTTACCATAGTGGTCATTGATCATTAAACGTTAATAGAAAATTAATTAAATTATATGGTGTTAAATATTATCAAATGTAATTACCAATGAAATAGCAAAGTGAAGGAAAATGTGTAGTGTCACACGATAAATTGAAACATTAACTGTCTCTACTGCCCGCTATGTCATTGGCACTATCCTACACAAGAAGTATGTTGACTAACTCGTAGTTTGTCCTTAGTGGAAACTCCTGTCCAGTAAGGTTAATGAAGTATTTACATACTTTGTGTTTATGAAGTAAATCCCTCATGCAAGATAGTTCCGCATCTAGAACTGAAATTGTACCCCAATGGACAACATATAGTTGTGAGGCAATGAAAACATTTTCAAAACACGATGCAATGCCTGTTATTGTTCTTTAACGTCACCTGCAGCTTTTTTGTCCACGTGTATATAATATATATTCTGAGGTCTGTATATTGCTCGAAGGAGTCTCTCTGCCTGATAAACGTCTTTGTACATCAATATGCTGAAGGCCAATGGGAGCGTTTCTTCAATTGAAGTTAATGGGCTCATGATGTATCCTCTTTTTTCTAGAAAAGAGTCGTAAGTTTTGGTCATATTGATATACTCGGTGTCACTTATAGTCGGTGTCACTTATAGATTTTGGCTTAAAGGTTTTCAGAAGTGTATACGTCTTGTTCATCTCAATCGAATCTCCATCGAATAATTTTCTACAGTTGACCAGATTTACTGGCTTCATCTTTTCAAAAACACCAGCTACATTTGAGAAACGTGACGACCAAATAAAGGAAAATATTCTTTTGATCTGATTTTCATGAAATACTTTCAGGTTATGAAGGCTGAGAGGTGAAGTTGAAAACAAAAATAAGAAAATACCACATCTGTCTGTCTGTCTATTTATCTATCTATCTATCTATCTATCTATCTATCTATCTATCTATCTATCTATCTATCTATCTATCTATCTATCTATCTATCTATCTATCTATCAGGCTTTTGATGAGGTAACTTTCACTCTTAGTTTGGATCAATCAGAATGTACTGATCACAGTTATCCTCGTTTAACTCTTCATTCTCTTTCTTCTAATCAGGGTGATAAACAACGTCGAACAGGTAAAAAAACCTGAGATGTCATGTTTGTTTCAAAGAGGATCATTTGAAGACTCTGGATTATCTGTCTGTTATTTTATTAAAAATGGAATTCGTTTGAGAAAATGGAGTCCCGCTGCTTATGAGTGGTCAGTAAACTATCAAATTGTAGTTCCAAAAACCTAACAGACAGAAAATACTTAGTCTGGCCAATGTAATTCTTTTGGCTGGTCATTTAGGGATTGATAAGACCTTTTACAAGATCTTCACTAACTTTTATTGGCCAAAAATGAAAACCAACAACGTGATGATGCCAAATACTGTAGATATTGTAATACGAGTGAAAATGGTAGGAAAACCTAATCAGTCGTTAGTTCAGGCTCATCTGCAACATATTCCTGCATTTGACGAACCATTCAGAAGAATTTCGGTAGAGTGTGTTGGTCCCTTATCCAAGACCAAGTCAGATAACCACTATTTGTTTACCATTATGTGTTCAACTCCTTTGAGAAACTTTAAACCATTGGGTTAGATCATGTATTTTACTTAAATTGACATTTCAAAATCTGTCCAATCGGGTCAATGGTCAAATGTTAGTTATGCAACCTTCCAGCCTATTATGCTTGAATTCTACATTCAACAATTCAAGTTAAGAATGAAATTATGGTTTGACAAAACTACAATGAAGATGACTTTTGAATCTGATAATGGCGTCCTGTCTCACTTGCTCATTTTTTAAATTTGTTATTTAGATTAAATTCTAAGACCCTTTTAAAATTGAGAAACAAATCAATGAGTGAAATTATAGTAGTAGTGCTTCTGGGATCTAAATTCGCATAGGAGTACCAGTATAGTAAAGGAGATAGCCAGGTAAAACTTTCAATTTAGTTGTACCTGTCTCACTCATTCAAGATTTAAGTGAAAGAATGTCATCGGATTCTACTGATATTGAAGTGAACAATCTTTGGAATTTATTAACGATTTGGACCAGAAACTGTCACATTTGCAAGAGCAAGAAAGAAAAGAACTAAACCAGTTATTAATTGAATATGATAACTTATTTACAGATGTTCATACATAGACAAACATAATTTTTATGACGTTGACATTGGAGATTCCAAACCTGTGAAACAACCACCCGTACATAATGATTCCTATCAAACAGGAATACTTGAAGACAGACATACAGTATTTGTTGGATACTGAACCCATTAAAAGTTCAACATGCATACTTGTTCTAAGACCAGATAACACTTTCTGTATGTTTACTGATTATAGGAAGGTAAATAGTGGGACAAGGACGGAATCATTTTTGCTGCTTGAGTGCTTAGACCCAATATTGCTTTCACTAAATGATATTATTAATATCTCTCTCTCATCGGGGGGAATTCCCATCATTTTTCAAAACTGCCACTGTAAAGCCTCTGCTGAAGAAACCAACACTTCACAATAACGATTTAAAGAACTACCACCCAGTTTATAATCTCCCATTCATATAAAAAATCTTAGAATTTTTTTTCTAACCCAACCTGTATCTCATTTATATTCAAACAGTCTTTTTAGCAATGTACAGTCTGCATAGCGCCTTTGCCACAGTACGGAAACTACTCTTCTGAAAGTATTTAATGACATTCTCTCTGCTTTTTGGATAGTGGAAAGATTACAGTCCTCACCCTCTTTGATTTGTCTGCAGCATTTGAACCAAAATACCATGATATAGAACTTCACCGTCTCCAGGATGTAATTGGCATTCAGTATATAGCCTTACAGTGGTTCTAGTCCAACATAGTCAACAGGACTCACTTATATCTGCAAACTGAATACATTCCATCCCAGTTGATCTAGGTTGTGGTGTTCCACAGGGGTCTGTTCTTCGACCGGCTCTCTTAATTATATACACTCAGCCGCTCTCAAGTGTCATGGATCATTACCCAGTGTGTAACCAATTGCACGCTGATGACACCCAAATATATAAGTCTAGCCACCCAACTGAAGTTGATGATACCATCCATGGAGTAGAGAGGTGTATTTCCGAAATCATGGATGACATGTAACAAGTTGCAAATAAATAATGATAAAACTGAGGCTATTCTGATCACCACACAAAGACTTTCTTATTTACATCCTTTATCTCAGACAATAAATATCAGCAACACAAACACTAAATTCTCAGTCAGTACGAAACCTAGGTGTTACTCTAGACAGTACACTCACATTGCACCAACATGTTATTAATATATGCAAGGCTGCATATCTTGAACGGAGATGACTCAGATCCATTAGCAAATATCTTTCAGCTGATGTCACTAAACTACGTGTGTGTTCATTAGTAATTTCAAGACTGGACTACTGTAACTCAATTATGTCTGATTCGTCACAATATCTACTCCCGAAACTCCAAAAAAGTTCAAAATACAGGTGCTAGGATCATTTTTAGAGTACCTCGATCAGATTACACCTCATCACTGCTCTGTACCCTACACTGGCTATCAATTCGATACAGAATAAAACACAAAATTTGTTTTGTATGCTATGTTTCACTGACAGAATCCAGTCCAAAATACCTGTCCGGCCTCATCCATGTGTATACACCAGCATTATACTTACGCTCCTCTTCTAACAATCGTATACTCATTGTTCTTACTATAAAAACGAAGTCATATCGACAACGTTTTCTGCATACCAGTGTCCGGCGATTTGGAACGTTTTGTCCATTGAAATTAGACACAAAGACACAGTGGTCCCTTTTAAGAGTGTTCTTAAAACTCACCTGTTTCGACTGCAGAAACAAACTTAGAAACCTAAAAATGTTTCGTATCTTGCATGTTTTCTATGTTTCCCAATTTCATGGTTTTTGTTATTTGTTTTTCTCTTGTGTATTAAAATTATTATAGATGTTCTAATGCGCTTAGAGCTTCTAAAGTTAAGCCTATATACAAAGTCCTCATTATTAGTATTTATTAATATATATATATATATATATATATATATATATATATATATATATATATATATATATATATATATATATATATATATATATATATATATATATATATATATATACATATATATATGTGTGTGTGTGAGAGAGAGAGAGAGACAGAAATTGTTTGTTTATCAGTTTTATCGTTGATGTTAATTTAATGTAATGTTATTCATTCATTAGCGATGATGCATGTTTCTTCAGAAAACTGGTTGACCTGAATTATTCGTTGGTAAACAAGTTATGATGAGCTATATCCTGACCTTCATTCAGTGTTAGGTGCAACCATGCAAACATTTTTTATTTTTAATTTTAATATGATTAGTTGTAGTCAAGAAAACGATGGAAAATTAAATTAAGAAGTAAACAACTTTTTATTCTTAGAGTAAAACGATTGGTTCTCGTATTGGTCATGTTAGGAGTACGTGATGCGAAAACGATCATGCTACTTCTCGATTACTTCTTGATTTCGCAATTAGGGGGCTGTTGAAACTGCGTAAAATCTACGATATAATCTGTTTTAGTGAAATATTCTAGTGATTATCTTTTTTGTTTTTGTTGTAAGGTGTTTAATCGATGTTAGCTTTACTTCAGTTCATTTGGATCTCAAAGGATTAATTCGTATCTCTGGAATTATTTGATTTGCTCGTACAGAATTCTTGGACAAAGATATTTTATGAAATTGTTATTCTAATTTTAAAAATCGGTGTGTTAAATATTGTATTTCTAGAAGGAACTATAGACAAGCAGTTCAGACTACATCATACGTCTTCTACCCCTTCCAGCTTGGATTTTCCATCAAGACTCGAACTTGAATCTATTATAACATTTAATTACTATGACGTTCGCAATTTAATTCGTAGATTATACTGGTTTTTTTGTTTGATTTTTAAACCTGTACGTTTCTTTTTCGTTTTTACAGTCTATTTGCAGGAAAATAAATTATTTGTTAAGTTGTATAAAGCTTGTTTTCACTTTATCTGCATAACTGTTTTTAGAGCATAAACTCGTAACAATACAGTGGAATTCTAACAATGAATCTGTACCTAGTAGATTGCTTAATAATATTCCAATACACAAACTATTTATCTTCATTTGTTAAATTATGTACCAAAACAATATTTATATGCATATGTCAATGTCTTTTCAGCTCCTTCTAAAATATATCTGCTTTAATATTTTATTAAAATATATCCCCTTTTGAAAAATGCGTCCATTCTGCATACATCAAGGAAAATAATTTAAAAGTTGTAGAAACGTCTATCCTAATTCATGGAAGGTGTTTAACATATTGTTTTAAAAAGATACAGAACCAATACAAAATTTTATTATTAAATGTATCGGAAGCTAAAGTATTTACCCCCATATTCGACTCAATTGTCACCAGTCATTTTAACCAAAGACATTTTTTAAAGGTTCACCATTAATGTTCCTTCTTTGATTTCATTTATCCACATATTTATTTCAAAATATTATTACTTTCTTTCGGAAGCAATTACTACTTAAATTTAGTACTTTTATAGAAGTATTGGATTATGCCATAAAAGTGAGCTATTGTTGTTTTAATCTCTAATGTTGATAGCGTAATATGAACGCGTCATCGAAATTAATCTTTTAAACGATCAACAGTTTTGTGTCCAAATCGTATTTTGGGTAAACTGGAATATTTAAATTTGTTATAGTTCTTCTTTTATTTCCCTAATCTTGTTAGCATCCTTGTTAGAGTTAGAAAATATTATCGGTATACATGTTAAAAGGACAAATGTTAAAAGCATCCATGTTGGAAACGTTAAAGCCAAATATAACAAAGTCTAATGCATATTTGTCTGAGACGTGTATCCATCAACAGGAAGTAAAGTGTCAATAGCCATCTAGATGCAGTAAAATTTCAATAACCAACAAGTTTTAAAATATATCTTCACACAAATTAAAAAAGGATAGGGTGATAGTGGAAATCTTTTGGAATGGATTCATCTCTTAATTTTATTGAGACCTAAAACTGAAAAGCTTGAATACTATGTACATAAAGTCTTACCATCATTGTTACGAGTATATGCTCTTAAAATAAGTAAAAGTAATAGTGAAGACAAATATCGTCGCAACATTTAACATTTAACAAATAATTTATTTCTCTAGACAATAAAGTAAAGAAATAAGCAGAAAAAACTTACGGTATTGCGAATTAAATCCAAATTGTAATCACGGAATTAAAACAAAATTCATATAAAAAAAAGTTCTAAGCGAATCACAGTTCAAATCCCGTTTGAAAAGGCAAAATGGAAGTCGATGACATACGGAATAAT